>CP136055.1:262843495-263138226 GCA_032464435.1 Aegilops umbellulata
GCACAAGGCACAGCAACGGTCGGAAATTTGAGGTTCAAATTCCTCAGGGCTATCATGTTCCTCACAGTGTAGGCAATCCGCACTGGCGAATTCCTAACTCCTCAGTCAGAACAAATTCCTCAATGACCAGAAGAACTGCGTCTCTATCACTCAAGAAATTGATTGAACTGTATAAGATTTCCAACGGCTTCACCCGAAGGGATTGGTAGGTGTAGGATTTTGAGTTGAGCATCACATGGA
The DNA here is from genome assembly GCA_032464435.1 of Aegilops umbellulata. NCBI lineage: Eukaryota > Viridiplantae > Streptophyta > Magnoliopsida > Poales > Poaceae > Aegilops > Aegilops umbellulata. The sequence continues at coordinate 262,843,736 of CP136055.1, forward strand.
AATTTTTCCTTAGTATTTCCTCGACCCCCTTTAACAGTACGGTGTTTCCTATGACTCTAGAAAGAGAAAATGAAACTACGAAAACAAAAGTCTTCACGCTTCATGTTCCTCGAATGAATACTAAGTCTTGAAGTTCACACCAACTTCTTCACTTTCAAAGTCTTCAGAAAGTCTTCAGAATACCAAAGTCTTCAGTCGAAGAACTTCATTTTTAGGGGTCAACTTTCTCTGTAAATATCAAACTCCTCATAGACTTATAGACATGTGTACACTCATAAACACATTAGATCCTTAACCTATAAGTCTTCAATACACCAAAATCACTAAGGGGCACTAGATGCACTTACAATCTCCCCCTTTTTGGTGATTGATGACAATATAGGTTAAGTTTTCAACGGGGATAAACATATGAAGTGTAAATACTGATATTGAGGAATTTGATTGCAAGATATAGAAGAACTCCCCCTGAAGATGTGCATAGTGAGGAATTTGCTTTTGAAGCAATGCACACTTGAATAGTTGAATCATGGAGATCTCCCCCTATATCTTGTAATTCATACACGCATTTGATATATAATATGAAGAATTCGAAATGCATGATGAAATATGGTGACTGAAGTAATTCAGCATGCGTGCAATAATATTAACGAGGAATAAGCATGCAGAATAACGTAGCAGAAGTATCAGACCACCATCAGGTTTAAGTTTACAACTCGATCCAATAAAAGATTCAGAAGAACGAGAGTTGTAACTTAGCAAAAAAACGCCCATATAGTAGACCCGCTTGAAGACTAACTCAAATTTCTCCCCCTTTGTCATCAAATGACCAAAAGGATCGAAACTAAGGACTAACGCCCCTGAAGATAATCAAGTTGATGAAGGAGCGCTAGCGTTGTCGGGGTCGGTTGTTGAAGTAGGGCCTGCCGCTGTGTCGTCCAAGTCTTCGTTTTCATCAGTGTCACGAGATGAAGAATAGGAGCTGGCCACCAAAGAAGGAACCTTGACCTTCTAGTATTTCTTCGGAGGAGGTGCAGACCAGTCAAATTCTTCCTTGAGACCCATTTTCTTCAGATCTTCAGCGTTGTAGACATGAGACAGAACAGCCCAGGTACGGTTGAAGGTTTCATGGAGGTAGTAGTGGTTTTTCTTCACTGCATTGTGTGTTGAGGTCATGTTGTGAAGAATTGAACCAAACTGATGCTTGACCCATTTATGATTGTGATCAACCTTCTGATGAAGACTGAGGAGTAACTCACGATCAGTCATCACCCTAGGTGCTGTGGAATGAGGAGTTTGCTTGGCAGAGTTGTTGGCGGTAGAGTCATGTGTGGCAGAGTCATCATTGGTGGAATAGGATGCAGCCTTGCGAAATTGACCATCCAATGGATGAATGCCTTCATCTATCACAGCAGCAGCCTTGCCTTTGTCATCAGCTGAGGAAAATGTCCGTTTGAGGACTTCAATTGGAGGCAAGTAGCTACAGTGGTTCAGAGTGTCAGCTTTGTAGTTGAGTGAAGACCTTGTCCTGATGAATCTCATAATCCATGGCGCATAAGGCTTCAGCTCAAATGGTGACATAGCAATATTGGCCAGAGTCCTCATGAAGAAATCATGAAAGTTGACGGGAACGCTATGAATGATATTGAAAAGAATATTCTTCATGATGCCAACGACTTCTTCATCATTTGAGTCGTGGCCTTTAATAGGACTCATTGTCTTCGACAGAATGTGATAGACAGTCCGAGGCACATACAGCAATTCCTTGACGAGGAAATTGGTTTGAGGGGACCGCCCTGGCTTCAAAGGCTTCATCAAGACTTACATGTAGTGATTTGGAAGCTCAGGTTCACTGTAGACACAATGTGCACCTTCAAGGGGAGGACTGAGTGGTAAGGCACAAAGCAATTCAGAAGCTAGTGCCTTGTAATGAGTGTTTTCTGTCATCCAGTCCAGTACCCATGAGTTCACATCTTCAGAATCTCCTGTGATGTGCAGCGTTGCATAGAACTGAAGAATGAGTTCTTCATTCCAATCACAGATGCCAGTGCAAAAGTTTAGCAACCCAGCGTCGTGAAGAACACTGAGTACTGGCTCGAAGCACGGCAGAGACTCCATGTCCACGTGAGGAATATGTGCATGATCGAAGACTTTGTCTTTGTTAAACAACACTGAGGAATAGAAGTTTGCTTGACTAGCAGTCCAGAAACGCCTCTTCCTTATGCGAGCAGAGTCATATGGGTTGTAATCAGTGAAGAATACATGCTCACCAAAGAAGTCTTCACCCTTGAACTTTTGCTTCCTTGAGAACGGATATTTTGGCTTTGGCAGAGGAGTGTCAGTGAGTTGCATCACGACCTCAGGAATTGCAATCTCAGGTTCTTCAGGCTGAGGAATTTCTGGTTCCTCTTCAGGTGCAGTCTGTGTTGTCACATTATCAGCAGCAGCAGTTTCTTCAGCACTAGTGGCTGGAATGTCTTCACGGACAGACGAGGTGGGATGAGTTTCTTTAGAGCCCATTTGAACTGTTGGTGCAGGGGAGTGAGGAATTTGTTGTAGCGGGGTGAAGAGTGGAGAATTGGGATGCTGACTTTCCCAAAAGTCATCATTCATTACTGGCGTTGTACTTCCAATATCCACGTCTTCATCTTCCAATTCTTCAACACCAGCCTCTTTAGCTATGAACTGAGGCATTGGTGAGGATACCACTGGTGTAGAAGGGATCGCATCCACTTCAATTTCTTCGTCAATCTGCTCGGATGAAGCAGCAGATTGAGTTTATTCATTAGATCTACTTGGGATCTCGTATTCTTCACCAGAAGGAACAAGGTCCTTTGATGGCATGGTGGAAATCGGAACAACATCGATCGGATTTTCAAAAGAGCTGGTCATAGGCTTCATCTTCTTTGGAGCTGAAGATTCCGAAGCACCTGATGCTTTCCTTTTCTTCACTGCAGCTTGTTCTGCAGCCTTGGTCTTCTTCACATCGAATGTAGATGGAAGGATTGGAGTTGGTGTAGGCGCAGGTGGAGCTGAGGAATCTAGTTGAATTTCTTCAGGCGCAACTGATGCAATTGCCCTGACTTCTTCATTTTCTTCAGGCGCATCACTAGTGGATGCCCTGGCAATTTCTTCAGCAGCTGGAATGGAGTCATCAGCCCTGGAACTAGCATTTTCTTCAGCAGCCTGACAGTCATCAGCGGTGCTGGCATGTTCTTCAGTGGGCTGAGTAGAAGCTTCAGCTTGAGGAACTTCTTGTTGCGATGGGGCTGCAACATTGGTGAATTTCTCAGTCAGTTTCACAAACCTGACTTTGGCTCCTTGCCAGTCAGCATAGTAGGAGTTGAATTTGTCACTGAGGGTTTTGATTTCAGACTGAATCTTGATGAGTTCATCAGTTGTCATTTTGACCATGTTGGTCTTCAGATACTTTTCCTTCTTGTACTGGGCCTTCTTGATCTGCCTGGCATGTTCATATTTCCATTTCTCCTCTTGGATGAAATGAGTCAGCATGTGACTTTGGCCAGGAGTCAAATTGAAGTCTGGCATAGGAGTATTTGGGTCCTTGTGCAAGAGATTAATGTAGTCGAGGATCGCCCTTGGATCCAAAAGCAGTGGCACAGGTGTGCCTTTGGCTCTAGCGGCCCTTTCTTGTCTATCTATGATGATACCAGCAAGTTCTTCATCATCAGCTTCATCTTCTTCAGACGGCACGTGGAAGGCGACTTGCTTCTTCTTGGGACTTGGCTGAGGACCTCGTCTAGCAGTTGCCTTGGTCTTCAGCAGAGTGGGGCCTGATGAAGAATTTGGTGCAGCTGAGGAACTTGCTGAGACACCAGACACAATGGAGATGCCTGCAGTCCTTTGGCACGAGGCCAGATGCGCAGGTGCTGAGGACTTTGTCGGAACAGCTGAGGACTTTGGAGGAGGAGCTGAGGATTTTGATGGAGCAGGAGCAGCATGAGGAATTGGTCTTGAAGATTTTGAAGATTCTGGCCGTGAGGGCGCAGCAGAGGAACTTGGCCGTGAGGGCACTGTTGGTGAAGCACTTTAGCATAGACTTCCTCGGCTTGACAGATGTCGCAGTGGCAGCAGCAGCAGCAGAGTCTTCATTGAATTTCCTCACTGCTTCTTTGGCTTGTCTGGCCAATTTGGCTTGGCGCTTTGCCCATTCTTCAGGAAAGTCCTCACCGCGTTTGATGCTAGTGGGATCTGCCTCTTGGCCAGGTGCCAATGGGGCTCTTGGGCACGGAGGATTTAGTGCAAATTTCTTCATATACTTTGGGGTTACATATCTGTATTCCCTCCATTCGCGTGCCCATCTCCGTTCAATCCTCTTTATGCGCACCTTGCGCTGATTTTTGTTTTCTTTGCCAAACTTGGCCTCATCAGGTGTGCAATACTCTTTGTAAATGTCCTCAGGTATTTCAAAAGCAGTCATGACCTCAGGCCTCTTTCCTCCTTTCTGTGGCTTCTTTCCAACACACGTTCAGCTCGGTGACGTCCTCGCCTTCTTGATCCAGCAAGACGGCGAAGTAGTGGATGAGTTCTGGCAGCACGATGGCATGGTGATGGTGGTGGTGATGCTATCTCCGCAGGGCTTCGCCTAAGCACTACGAAAATATGACCGAGGGACGAAACTGTGGAGGGGGGCGCCGCACACGGCTAAGAGATTGTCGTGGTTATGTGTGGAGCCCCCCTCCCACATATATATAGGTGGGAGGGAGAGGAGAGCAGCCAAGAGGTGCCCCAAGTCGGCCGAATCCTACTTGGGCTCCTACCCTGGCGCCCCCCTACCATATATGCTAGAGAGGGAAAGGAAAGGATGGAGAGGGAAGGAAGGGGGAGGCCGAATCCCCCTCCTTCCTTTCTCCCATAGGCCCGCTGCCATAGGAGGGTCCACCAGCCCCTTGTGGGCTGGTGTGCTCCCTTGTGATGGCCCAATAGGCCCATCATCCTCCCTGGGGTGTCCGAAACCCCTTCCGGTGATCCGATGACTACCCGGTGCACTCCGACTCTTCCGGTGTCTGAATAGTATCATCCTATATATCAATCTTAACCTTCGGACCATTCCGGAGATCCTCATCATGTCTGTGATCTCATCCGGGACTCTGAAAAAAATTCGGTCACCAAATCATATAACTCATATAACACTATATCGTCAATGAACGTTAAGCGTGCAGACCCTACGGGTTCGAGAACTATGTAGACATGACCGAGACACCTCTCTGGTGAATAACCAATAGCATAACTTGAACGCCCATATTCTTTCCTACATATTCTACAAAGATCTTTATCGGTCGAACCTTATGACAACATATGTAATTCCCTTTGTCCATCGGTATGTTACTGTAGCGATCCGACCTCAGACGGTCAAATCTCTGTGTATAAGTGTCATCCCTGGATCGGTAATGCCGACACACACAGTACATGAAGGATTTGTAACAGAGTTCAATCACACACTTATTACATCGAATGTCTCAAAAGAGAACTTATTACAATAAATATGGCTGAAGGCCATCTAAATAAGATAGCAGCGGAAGGCTTGGAAGATAAAGTGAGTCCATCAAGTCCAACGGCATAGCTGAGTGCACGACAACTACCTAGCGCACCTTACTCTTCCTCTGAAAATATGCTGGCAAGATAACACAGTAGAGCAATGAACAAGTAAAATCTATCACTACATGCATATGAGGCTGGTGGAGGCTCTGTGGTTATAATGTTTTGCGAAAAGCCAATTTTTTCCTACAACAAAGGAATATATTTTGTTTAACTATCATGGTAGTTGTTAAACATTGAGAAGGTTCCTCCAACTCAATCCCGATTAAGCTGTATTAATAACCCAACCAACTAATATAGAGTGATGAGATCAACATGATAATCCAAGAACCAGATACTCAAGATGTCCATAACCGGGGACACGGCTAACCACGATTAGTTTGTACACTCTGCAGAGGTTTGCGCACTTTTCCCACAAGACCCGATCTCCTTCATTGGATTTCTCGCACTACATGGTGTTTGAGAAACGGATGACCGAGACACAGTCTTTCAGAAGCATTAACTCTAACCCTGGGTAGACAGTACCAACCTACATCCCCTACATCTGCCAGCCTACCACTGGAAGAGGTCATGCAACATACTCAACTATGCTAGAGCCCATAATAGTTTGTGGTTGCACACAGAAGTTTCTAGCATGAATAATCTTATGATCCCTTTGAGCCTGGGTGGCGAACCATAGGATGATCACACGGGTACTCTAGGATATCCTAGGACAACACTGGATTCTCCAGGTGCCCGCAACCAATCCACCCAGATGTGTATTTAAGTAGCCACCTTAAGTTAACCATTAAATAAATAATCTCACATCTGTCATGGATACACTCAAACCCAATCCATGTCTACGAGCATAGCATGGCAATATAAGCATAGTGTAGAAGTAACTCCCAAGGTTTGACAATAAAGGGCAGTAGGTTCTACCTCATCATCTACTTCCCAAAACCCACATGTTAATAGATCCTACTCATGCAATGTTTGAGGGTTGTAACTAATGCATAAAAACTGGGTATGAAAAGAGTATGTTCAATGTGTTACTTGCCTTGCTGACGATCTGCAAACCCTAGAGACTCGTAGTAGCACGCTTCGCACTCCGGGAATTCTATCGCAAACAAACAATAGCATACATAAGCACTCAAGCATCAATACACGGGTAAAACTCAAATAAGAAGATCAAACCTAAAAGTGCAACTGAAGGGCTTCGATTTGCAAAACGAATCAATCGAATCGGAGCTATGGAACTGAAACTACGGTCAACAGAACTTCGAATTCAAATCTGCTTGAAAGCCAATTTTAAATTGTCAAAACCTTGTTCAAGTTGATTAAACAGAAAGAGGGGCTCGAGACGAAGATTTTGGTGTTGCTTTCACTGGATTTGGACAAACGGTTTAGAAACGGCGAGGGTTTGAAGATCAGGGGCTAATCTACGATAAAAATAATCGCGGATAGGTCCATGGTCGAAAAAGAAATTAAAAAGAAAAAACTACGGCGTGAATGTTCGTTAACAGAGACGAACGGGCGAATTCGTTCATTAAAACGAACGAACGTATGAAGTTTCGCAAACGAACTAAACCAAAAAAATCGAATAAAAAAACCAAAGTAGGGTTTTATAAAAACCGGCGTTTTTACCTAAAGCCGAACCAGGACGGCGAGATCCGACGGCGGCGGCTCGGATTTCGGCGAGGCGAGGGCGTGCGGCGGCAGCTCCGGAGGCTAGGGCGGCGCGGGGCGAGGCGAGGCGCGGTGCGGCGGCGGCGGCGGCTGCAAAGGCGGCGTCGAGTGGGGCGGCGGCGGCTGCAAAGGCGGCGTCGAGTGGGGCGGGGTGGAGGGCGGCGGAGGGTATATATAGGAGGGGGCGGAGCTTGCTTGGGGGAGGGGCGACGGCGGGGGTGGCCGACTCGGCCACGGCGGCGGTGGCGTGAGCGGGCGGGAGTCCCGCTCGGGGTCGGGGACGCGCGAGCTGGGCCAGCTGGGCTTCGGCCCGGTCGGTCCGAAACATTTTTTTAAAACAATTTTGCCGAGAAAAATCCTTATAAATATAAAAAATTCTAAAAATGACAAAAACAATTTTCTCCGTCTAAATAAAAAATTTAGAACAAAGTGAACATTTTCTTGGCCTAAAAATGCAATTTTGAAAAAATGCATATTTTTCTAATTCAAATAAAATAGCAATAAAATCCAAATAATATTATTTATTTGATTTTAATATTTTTCCTCCAATATTTCTTTTATTTTGGAGAAGTCATATTATCTCCTCTCATATATTTTGACTTTTGAAATATTCGGAGAGAAAACTGAATAAAACCCAAAATGATCCTTGTTTTGATATTTGAGAAAATTCAAATATGAAAACGGTGAAGTCCCCAACTCTCTCCGTGGGTCCTTGAGTTGCTTAGAATTTCGAGGATCGCAAAGCAAAATGCAATAAAATATGATATGTATATGATGACCTATGTATAACATTTCAAATTGGAAATTTGTGATGTTACAAACCTAGCCCCCTTAAGATGAATCTCGTCCTCGAGATTCAGGTTGGCTAGAAAATAGGTGTGGGTGGTCTTTGCGTAGGTCTTCCTCTCGTTCCCAGGTGGCTTCATCCTCGGTATGGTGGCTCCACTGAACTTTGCAGAACTTGATAACCTTGCTGCGTGGGACTCGGCTGGGAAACTCGAGAATCTTGACTGGTTTCTCCTCGTAGGTCAGATCACTATCTAACTGAATTGCTTCCAGGGGCACTGTATCTCTCAGAGGGATATCGGCCATCTCATCAAGACACTTCTTCAACTGGGAAACATGAAATACATCATGAACTCCTGATAGTCCTTCGGGTAACTCCAACTTGTAGGCTACTTCTCCCATACGTTCCAAAACTCGGTATGGTCCTACAAATCTTGGGGCTAGCTTTCCCTTAACTCCAAAACGTTTAACTCCTCGCAGAGGTGACACACGAAGATATGCTCTATCTCTGATTTCATAGACTGCCTCCTTGCGTTTTGAGTTTGCATAACTCTTTTGCCTGGACTGAGCTACCTTCAGTCTATCCCGGGTCAGCTTAACCTTCTCTTCGGACTCTTTGATCAAATCTGGTCCAAACAACGGACGGTCTCCAACTTCATCCCACATTAACGGTGTTCTGCACCTCCTTCCATAAAAAGCTTCAAAAGGTGCCATCTTCAAGCTGGCCTGGTAGCTGTTATTGTATGAGAACTCCGCGTAAGGCAAATTATCATCCCAACTAGATCCATAATCTAGCGCACAATCTCTCAACATGTCCTCCAGAATCTGATTAACTCTCTCGGTCTGTCCATCTGTCTGCGGATGAAAGATTGTACTAAACTCTAGCCTAGTCCCCAAAGTCTGGTGCAGCTGGTGCCAAAACTTTGAAGTGAACTGTGTTCCTCTATCTGATACAATGGTCCTCGGAACTCCATGCAGACATACGATCCTGGACATATATATCTTGGCCAACTTCGCACTTGTATAGGTGGTCTTTACTGGGATAAAGTGAGCCACCTTGGTCAAGCGATCAACTACTACCCAAATAGAATCATATCCTGATCGGGTCCTCGGTAATCCGGTGATAAAATCCATGCCAAGATTGTCCCACTTCCATTCGGGTATCGGCATAGGCTGCAGTAATCCTGCTGGCTTCTAATGTTCTGCCTTCACTCTCTGACATACATCACATATGGCTACATACTTGGCAATATCCTTCTTCATACCAGTCCACCAGAAACGCTCCTTTAAATCCAAATACATCTTGGTGTTTCCAGGGTGTATCGAGTATGGCGAGTCATGAGCCTCCTGTGGTATCAACTTCCTGATCTCTGCATTATTGGGCACATAAACACGGTCCTCAAACCACAAGGTGTTGTTCTCATCCTCATGAAAACCTTTGGCTTTTCCCTTGATCATCCTCTCCTTTATCTCGGTAATTTCTTTATCATCCTTCTGAGCTTCCTGAATCTTTCCCAATAATGTCGACTGAACTTCCAATGCTGCAACAAAACCTCTAGGGACTATCTCCAAACGAAGCTCCATGAGATCCTCGGCTAACTCCTTTGGCAATCCTCCGCTTACGAGGGTATTGGCATAACTCTTCCGGCTCAAGGCGTCTGCTACGACATTGGCCTTGCCTGGATGATAGTGCAGCTTCATATCATAGTCCTTTATAAGCTCCAACCATTCCTTTGCCTGAGATTCAGCTCCTTCTGTGTGAAAATGTACTTCAAACTCTTATGATCCGTGTACACATCACAATGATTTCCAATAAGAAAATGTCTCTAGGTTTTGAGTGCATGCACTACGGCTGCTAACTCCAAATAATGGGTGGCATAATTCAACTCATGCGGTCGAAGCTGGCGTGAGGCATATGAAACAACTCTTCCATCTTGCATAAGTACACCTCCAAGTCCTAAGCGAGTTGCGTCACAATACACTTGGAAATCCTTCCGTATATCCGGCAGAATCAGCACTGGGGTTGTAACCAAACGTTTCTTCAACTCCTGGAAACTTGCCTCACATTCATCTGTCCATTTGAACTTGGTGTCCTTCTTCAACAACTCTGTCATAGGCTTTGCAATCTTGGAGAAATTCTCAATGAATATCCAGTAATATCCTGTGAGTCCCAGAAAATTGCGGATCTCTCCTACTGAGGTGGGTGCTAGCCAATCAGTGACGGACTGAACCTTGGTAGGGTCTACTGCTATACCTTCTCCTGATATAACATGTCTAAGAAATCCAACTTCCTTCAACCAAAACTCACATTTGTTGAACTTGGCATATAACTGATGTTCCCTGAGCTTCTCGAGAACTAAACGCAAATGCTCCTTGTGATCCTATTCATTCTTCGAGTATACCAAAATATCACCAACGAACACCACAAAAAACTTGTCCAAGAACTCCATAAACACCTTATTCATCATACTCATGAAATAGGCAGGGGCATTAGTCCATCCAAATGACATAACTGTATACTCGTATAGCCCGTACCTTGTGGTGAAAGTTGTCTTGGGTATATCCTATTCTCGAATCTTTAGCTGGTGGTATCCTGATCATAGATCGATCTTGGAGAATACTTTAGCTCCTTGCAGCTGGTCAAACAAATCATTAATCATCGGTAGCGGGTACTTGTTCTTGATCGTAACTTCATTCAATGCCCGATAATCAACAACCATTCTCAAGGATCCATCCTTCTTCTCAACCAAAAGCACTGGGGCTCTCCACGGTGACGAACTTCATCGAATGTAACCTTTCTCCAATAACTCCTTAATTTGTTTCTTAATCTCCTCCATATCATTTGTGGGCATCCGGTATGGTCTCTTCGATATTGGTCTGGTGTCTGGCAACAGTTCTATCAAAAACTCAATGTCTCGATCCGGCGGCATGCCTGGTAGTTCCTCTGGAAATACATCCGGGTAATCCTTCACTACAGGCACTTCCTCTTTCTTTTTTGACAAAAAGACTGTAAGGGAACCCCCCACAGTATAATTGATGCAACAAACCCAAATTGCAAGTACCGTGCCTTGAACCTGGGTGGGTGGGAAGGCATCAGCCCCTTCCCGCCACTAGGCTATGCCTTAGTCTGCTACAGGCACTTCCTCTTGAACAACTCCAGAGAGAGAATTTACTTGGGTCCTCTTTGGTGCATGCCTGGACACATACTTAATCCTTTTTCCCCCCGGGGTGGTGAGCAGAATTGACCTACTAGCACAGTCAATGTTTCCTCCATACTTCGATAGCCAATCCATTCCTAATATCACGTCCAATCCTTGTGACTCCAAAATTATTAGGTCTGAGGGGAAAACATGTCTACCAATAGTTAAGGGTAACCAATCACACCATCGGCTGGCCATATACTCTGCACCTGGTGAGCTTACTAACAAATGTGTCCTAAGGGCTAAGGTGGGTAACTTAAACTTGTCCACAAATCCCCTTGAAATGTATGAATGCGATGCACCAATATCAAAAAGAACAAGAGAGGTAAATGACTTAACCAAAAACTTACCGATAACTGCATCTGGCTGCTCTCCAACCTCCTCCATGTTCACGTGGTTCACGTGTCCCCTGTTGAAAGGGTTGGGCTTCTTCCCAGAGCTTCGATTGCCATTTCCATTCTTTGTTTCAGAACACTCGGTGGCGTAGTGTCCAGTCTTCCCGCACTTGAAACAAGTAATGTGACTTAGATCTTTCTTGGCGGGCGTGGGTGGGTTAGAGTGGTTCTGGTTACTGCCTGCTCCATTCCCGTTTCCATTCTTAGGGCCACTGTGGATATGCGAACTTCCTCCATTGTGGGTATGGCCTCCATGGTTATGGGTATATCCTCCTGAGTTCGGGGTGAAACAAGGCTTCTGTTGAGCTCCTGAATTGTACCTCCCTTGTCTGTACTTCCTTTTGCGGCTCTCAATCTGCTGTTGCCTCCCTTTAATCATAAGAGCCTTATCTACCAACTCCTGGTAGTTGTTAAATGTTGCCACCATTAACTGCATACTCATCTCATCATTATGCCCTTCCATAAACTTCTCCTACTTCACGGCATCTGTGGCCACATCATATGGGGCGTAGCGAGCTAACTTGGTGAATTCATCCACGTACTGCCCCACAGTATGGTTTCCTTGACATATGTTGCGAAACTCACGCTTCTTCATGCTCATAGCTCCACTTGAGACATGAGCAGTGCGGAATGCTTGTTGAAACTGCTCCCAAGTGACATTGTCTATAGGGAAAGTGGTCATGTAATTCTCCCACCATGAGGCTGCGGGTCCATCCAATTGATGTGCGGCAACACGCACCTTCTCAGCATCTGTGCAACCTGTGGTGGTCAACTCCCTTCCAATCCTGTGTAGCCAGTCATCAGCAACTATTGGCTCGGTGCTGCTAGAAAACACCGGTGGCTGCACCCTCAGAAAACGGGCTAAGTTGTCAACTGGAGGTGGTGGCGGTGGGTTGTTGTTGTTGTTGTTGTTGTTGTTGTTGTTGTTGTTGTTGTTGTTGTTGTTGTTGTTGTTGTTGTTGTTGTCGTTGCCTTGGTTCTGGACTAGTAGCTGCATCAAGGCATTCTGCTATTGGATCAACTGAGTGAGCTCCAGTGGGAAGAAAAATCCGGGGTCACATCTCGGAGGCATCTGATGGGTATAGAGGGGAGAGATTAGAATAGAATGAGGTCTATTGAGAAAGCACTACCCATATGCACATGAGACAAACACATCCATATCACACCAAAATCAATTCAAACAAGGGCATACAATCGATCTAATTATCGTTACAGTGCTCGGACTACTAATATATACATGGGGGAATACTACTGATAATGTGGTGGTCTACTAGAAATTTTGATCGGTGGAAGACTCCATGATATCCGCTCCAGCTTCATCTTCATAGTAATCATCACTACTGTTGGGGTCGGAGTCGGTGTCGTCGATGATGATGTAGTCCTCAGAATGGATATCATCGTGATGGTCGTGATCTCCTCCTGGTGCGGGGTCTCCCATGAATACTCCTAGCTTCCTTGTCAGGTCGTCATTCTTCTCCACTAGTATTGTGATTTCCTCCTCGTATCCATCATGTGTAGACTTGATTTCCTCTTCTAGCTCCATGTTCCTGGTCATCACCTTCTTCAGGTCTATCATGCTTGCACACATCTAGTTCTCCTGTCGACGAATGTGCTGGTTTAACTCCTGGATGAAAGCTGCAATGGACCTGTCCCTCCTGGTGCTGATCATCTCCCATTGCTCATCTCGGCGCCCGCATATCTGATAGATGGTGTCCTTAAGATCCTTGTGTAAACTTCGCCGATGCGTGCCATGGCAATGTGGGCTGCCATGCTCTTTCCTAGACTCCAGGTTGGTGCATCAAAGGAAAACTCTATGGGCTCAGTGATTAGCGTGACTGTCCTTCCTGGAACTTGAACTCGAATCATCCAACGCTCCTCTTCTGGTAAATTGGCGGTGTAGGTCCCGGTGAAGCTTGGTATTCCGATGTTCAGGTACCTAGTGACTTCCTTCAAGTGTCATCCAAAGGGTGTGTCTTCATCCGGTTGTGCAAACTTGTTCCTGAGTGCGCCATCCTATAGAGTAGAAGAGTCAGAAATGAGTAGAGAAGAGTGACATATGGCTCATCTTAGTGGTCATGTCCTACATTCAGCGTGTGCTTTGATACCATCCTTTAGCGATCCGACCTCACACGGTCAAATCTCTGTGTATAAGTGTCATCCCTGGATCGGTAATGCTGACACACAATACTTGAAGGATTTATAACAGAGTTCAATCACACACTTAGTACATCGAATGTCACAAAAGAGAACTTATTACAATAAATATGGCTTAAGGCCATCTAAATAAGATAACAGCGGAAGGCTTGGAAGATAAAGTGAGTCCATCAACTCCAACAGCATAGCTGAGTGCACGACAACGACCTAGTGATAACCCACAAGTATAGGGGATCAATTGTAGCCTCTTTCGATAAGTAAGAGTGTCAAACCCAACGAGGAGCTAAAGGTAGAACAAATATTCCCTCAAGTTCTATCGACCACCGATACAACTCTACGCACGCTTAACTTTCGCTTTACCTAGAACAAGTATGAAACTAGAAGGACTTTGTGGGTGTTGTTGGATAGGTTTGCAAGACAATAAAGAGCGCGTAAATAAAAAGTAGGGGTTGTTTAGATAAAGAAACAACTAAGTTAGTTTTAGTAGAGAGCTTTTGTTAACAAGAAAGTTATTTGTCCCTAGGCAATCGATAACTAGACCGGTAATCACTATTGCAATTTTATTTGAGGGAGAGGCATAAACTAACATACTTTATCTTCTTGGATCATATGCACTTATGATTGGAACTCTAGCAAGCATCCGCAACTACTAAAGATCATTAATGTAAAACCCAACCATATAATTAAAGTATCAAGTCCCCTTTATCCCATACGCAAACAACCTACTTACTCGGGTCTGTGCTTCTGTCACTCACGCCACCCACCATAAGAAAATCATGAACATATTGCAAACCCTACAGCGGGGATCCCTCATGCTTGCGTGACATGGAGAGCACCATAGGACAGCACCAATAATAAAACATGCAACTCGAACCAATCACAATCATCAATTAACCCATAGGACAAAACAGATCTACTCAAACATCATAGGATAGCCATACAACATTGGGAAATAATATATAGCATTGAGCACCATGTTTAAGTAGAGATTACAGCAGGTAAAAGAGGGGTTACACCACTGCATATAGGTGGGAAGAGTTGGTGATGACGGCGGTGAAGTTGTTGGTGTAGATGGTGGTGACGATGATGGCCCCCTTGATCATGTAATCTAATCATGGCATGAATATTAAGACACGAGTGGTTCAAAGAAATAGTCTATCATTTGACATTAAGACAATAATACTTCAAAGCAAAAGTCTGGCTATGCTCCATCTTCACCACACAAAATATTCACATCATGCACAACCCCGTTGACAAGCCAAGCAATTGTTTCATACTTTTGCGTTCTCAAAACTTTTCAACTTTGACGCAATACATGAGCATGAGCCATGGATATAGCACTATAGGTGGAATAGAATATGATAGTGGAGGTTGTGTGGAGAAGACAAAAAGGGAGAAAGTCTCACGTCGATGCGGCTAATCAACGGACTATGGAGATGCCCATCAATTGATGTCAATTTGAGGAGTAGGGATTGCCATGCAACGGATGCACTAGAGCTATAAGTATATGAAAGCTCAGACTGAAAACTAAGTGGGTGTGCATCCAACTTGCTTGCTCATGAAGACCTCGGGCATTTGAGGAAGCCCATCATTGGAATATACAAGCCAAGTTCTATAATGAAAATTCCCACTAGTATATGAAAGTGATAACTCAAGAGACTCTCTATATGAAGAACATTGTCCTACTTTGAAGCACAAGTGTGGTAAAAGGATAGTAAATTGCCCCTTTTTTCTTTTTTTTTTTCTTTTTTTTGGCGGGCTTCTTTGGCCCCCTTTTTTTATTTAGGCTTCTTTGGCCTCTCTTTTTTTCTTGGGGCAATGCTCTAATAATGATGATCATCACACTTTTATTTACCGACAACTCAATATTACAACTCGATACTAGAACAAAGACATGACTCTATATGAATGCCTCCGGCGGTGTACCGGGATGTGCAATGATCTAGCGTAGCAATGACATAAAAAAGGGACAAGCCATGAAAACATCATGCTAGCTATCTTACGATCATGCAAAGCAATATGACAATAAATGCTCAAGTCATATATATGATAATGATGGAAGTTGCATGTGTTGGCGTTCTGGGAACGGGGGTCCCCAGACTTGCCTGCCTGCGGCCCACGACGTGGCTCTGCTAGCAGGCCTGTACGGCCCATCTTCATCAACAAGGCATCCAAGACCCTCGCGAGGGGCCAAGCCTCGCGAGGCGGACGACGCAAGACCTCCTCAGGAGCGGCCTCGCCAGGCAGGATCGCGAGGGGCGGAGAGATCAAGGCAAGGCAAACCTCGCGAGGTTCTCATGATGTCAGCCATGACGATCGAGACCAGGCGGGCGCCAGCGCGTGCAGCGTTCTTGTTTCCTCTTCGGTGCTAAGGAGGCAAGCGCAGGAGTGGAGTACCGAGGCATCAAGCAAAGGTTTCCATATTGGTGCAACGAGACCAAGACTAGTAGGACGGCAATACGGAGGTCACCATGGAGCCCAAGGTGGCGTCACCACCAGAGCCTTTTGCAGGCGAAGACCTCTTTTGTCAAGATAAGCTGTACTAGTTTTCCCCTTTCAAATTGGTCGTTGTTGGCTCCCTTCCCGCTCAATATTTGGGGAGAGGACCAGGGCCTCTATAAATAGGACTAGCCACCACAGTAGGAGGCAACGAAACTCGAACCGAGCCTCAAGCACCTGATCTTTAGCCACACACAAAGCACAAGAGCACCTTAACCTTAGGAGGCTGTTCTTCCCCTTGTACTGTTCATCATCAGCCCAAGAGGCAATCCACGACCACCACCACACTGGTGTAGGGTATTACACCACAACGGTGGACCGAACCAGTATAAATCTTGTGTCCCTTGTGTTGTGAGTTCGTCGAGTTCATTCTTGAGATCTTAGCCAGTTAGGACATGGATCGGTAGGAAGGAAATCTTCGCGCGCACCCCAGTGTTCGAACCTTGAGGGTTTTGCCGGAACCCGTGATCCGGCATTTGGCACGCCAGGTAGGGGTGCGTCGTAGCCTTCCCTTCGCCAATCTATGCTCCGCCACCACCGCGTTCCACCCTCATGGCAGGCGCCTCGCTACCAGCTCCGACGGTTGGCACTGACGACGGGGCCAGGGGGCTCCGAGCCCTGGCCCCCGCCTTGCGGTAGGTGCAGTGGCCACCCAAGTTCAAGTCGGAGATGCCGCCGCGCTACGACGGCGCGGTGGACCCGATAGCTTTCCTACTGGCATACGAGGAGGCCGTCCTCGAAGTCGGGGGCGACGACAAGGTCATGGCCAACTGGTTCCCCATGGCCCTCACCGGCGCGCCGCGCGCCTGGCTGCTCAACCTCCCCGGATCCATGGTGGCATCTTCGGAAGAGCTGCGCGACCTCATAACTGCGTGCTACGCGGCACCGGCGCACCACGCGGTCGCGGCCCTACTAGGCGGCTGTCGGATTTCGGGTTCCGGTAGACCCTTGAGGTTCGAACACTGGGGTACGCGCGGAGATCTCTCCCCTACCGATCTACGTCCGATCTCCTCGTGCGATCTAAGCTAGGGACAACGAACAACACAAGGGACACAAGATTTATACTGGTTCGGGCCACCGTTGTGGTGTAATACCCTACTCCAGTGTGTGGTGTGGTGGAATGCCTCTGGGGCTGATGATGAATAGTACAGGGGAAAAACAGCCTCGCGAGGGGTGTTCTTGAGCTGGTGTGGTGTGTTCTACTTGTTCTCTCTATCTGATTCCCTGCCTGTGACTCGATGGATCTACTCCCTGTCCCCTTGTCTCTCTATCTGTCTCTAGCTGCCTCTACTCTGTGGTGGCTAGCTCTATTTATAGAGGCCCTGGGCCTCTCCCCAAATAATGAGCGGGAAGGGTGCCAACAATTGGCCATTTTGAAGGGGAACATCTAGTACAAGTTATCCTGACCAAAGGTGGTCTTCGGCTGCCAAAAGCACTGGTGGTGACGCCGTCTTGGGCTCCACGGTGACCTCCGTCCGGCCGTCCATCTGGTCTTGGTCTCGTTGCACCGGAATGGTAACCTTTGCCTGATACCTTGGTCTGTGCTTGCCCCCTTTGCACCGAAGGGGAAACAAGGACACTCCGCAGGCCGGCGCCCGCCTGGCCTCGATCGTCATGGCTTGTGTCATGGGTTCCTCGCGAGGTACCTTGCCTTGATCTCTCCGCCTCCTCGCGAGCCTGCCTGATGAGGCTGCCTCTAAGGAAGCTTCCTGTCATCCGCCCCGAGAGGCTTGGCCCCTCGCGAGGGTCTTGAACTTGAGTTGATGAAGATGGGCCATGTTGGGCCCCCACTTGAGCCACGCCGCACGCAGGCAAGTCTGGGGACCCCCGTTCCCAGAACGCCGACAGTAGCCCCCGGGCCCGAGGCGCGCGTAGGCTTGACTTAGCAGAGAAGCGAAGGGTCAAGCGCGAAGTGCCGCGGGCCCCAAAAGCCTGCGGCCTTGGGCGCCGCATGGCGGTTGATTGGACATGGGCGACTGCACTTCCCACGACGCCTTGTTATGCGCCCGGCTAAGAGGACCCGTAGTTGCACACAGTTGTTCCTCCTTTCCGCTGCTAGCTCGCGTCCTACCTTTCCTTCTTCCCCGAGCTCCAACCTCCGCCGCCAATTCGGCACGAACTCTTCCCTTCCTCTGCTACCATGGCACCAACGAAGAAAGGAAAGGGAAAGAAGCCCGCGCCTTCGCCCTGCACACCTCTGGCGGTGGCTCCCGCCGTTGATCGATCGATTATACTCAATTCAGAAGTCTTGAAGAAGGTCCGCTCCGCCCTTGCCACTATCTTCAACGAGTGCGGCCAGACCACAGTCTGGCCTGCATCCCATGCCTTTCTTGCTAGGACTGTTACGGAGGTCCGATTCTTTGCCGATGCCCTATGGGCGGGTCTGGTTCCCCCCTTTTCCGCCTTCTTCAATGTTGTGCTCTCCCATTACCAGATCCACATGATGCACTTCGGGCCAGAGTCCCGTACCCTTTTGGCTGTCTTTGCTTTCGTGTGCAAGGCGATGTTAGGCATCCCTCCTTCTGTCGCCCTGCTGCGCCACTTCTTTTCCTTGCGCCTGAGTGACCCCACTCAGTGCTTGGGGTGTGTGAGCTTCTTCGCCGTGCCAGAGACGGCTGCTTCGGGGATCGACTTTGGCCTTCCTCCTCCCCAGGCCAGGTTCAGAGAGCAGTGGTTGTACGTGGACGTTGGGGTGCCCAGCCCCTTGCTCTCGCACCCGACCTTACCTGTTGTTCCCAACCCAGGCTGGGGTCATGAACCGCTCGCGAGCCCCCGACTCGCCTTTGTCTGGCGCCGCTTCCAAAGTTTGAGGGAGCGCAATGTGACAGCGCCCAAGGTGGTGAAGGAGTTCCTCCTATGCCGCGTTGCTCCTCTCCAGCGCCACTCTTGCCGGATGTGGGACTTTGCGGCGCGCAAGGACCACATGCGGCTCCAGGAGGAGGATTTGGCGCCTAAAGCGCTGCGGACGGTGCTCAGGGTCTTGACTGGCGATCCTTCCCCAGGCAGCTTACGAAGTGGTGGTGTCATCTTGTATCTTTGTTCCGGCAGGGCTGATTTTGTGAAGCAGATGCCTAGCTTCGACGAGTGGGGGTTGCGCCCGGCTGGCCTCACGAGGCCACGCGAGAACCCAGTCATTGTGGTTGTTCCCCTGCCGCCCTCAGTGGTCCTTCCTCACGCGACAGGGCGGGGAGAGAACCGACGGGAGCTGAGGCAGCTGATGTTGAGGTGTTGGCGTCACGCGGAGCTTCAAGGCGACGTCCTCCGAGGCCCGCCCCGGGGCGACGGTTGATGCTAGGTCACGGCCTTCGGCTCTTGAGGCCGGGGCTCCTGATCCCCCAGCCGCTCTTCGCGAGGCGACGCCTAACGGTGCCCCCAAAGCAGACTCTTCCGGTGCCGACCATCCTGAGGCTTCTTCTGCGCCCCAGGCCGACCCTCGCCCCAGGCGCTTAAATCGGTTCCGCGTAGACTTCGAGGCCCTCCGCAAGAGGAAAGAGGCCTTGGGTGGCAGCGAGCACCCTTGCCGCTTGTTGAAGCGCAAGAAGTACTTTGCCATGGACGAGTAAGTCTTCTTATTTCTCTGCCCATCTGCCTTGTTATCCTTGTGGCTGATTGTGGACTTTCAGGCCCCGTCTTGCTGAGCCTGCCGAGTCGACCCGGGAGCCAGCCCCCGCAGCTTTGCCCCCCTTGCTGGCTCCGGGCCCGCCGAGCTCGACTGGCACTCTTGCTGCTGGACCTGCTGGGGGAGTGATCCGCTCCATAGGGCACCTCGAGCCTGCTCGCCCGATGCCCTTTCTTCACGAGTCTTCTTGGGGCGCGTCAGGCTTGCCCCGCGCCCCTCCTCTGATCATAGACAGTGAATGGTTGAAGTCTGCCCTCGGCTCCTCCTCCGTGGGCGGACTGATGCTAGGCCGGACTCTCAGAGGGGTCCGTTCGGCGATGGTTGGGGTGGCAGCCCCCAGCCCCTCACCTGGAGGGGGCTCGCCGCCTCAGGGCCCTCCGCATGCTCCGGTGGAAGAGGGTGATGCGGAGGACGTGCTCAGGCGCGCTCGGGAGCGCCGCGCCTTTCACGAAGAGTTCCTCCAAGGGGCAGCGGATGCGATGAACCGGATCAGGGTCGATCTTGCCGCCAAGGATGTGCGCTTGGAGGCCGAAGGCCTGCGCCTCGCTGAGGAGAGGCGCAAGCTGAAGGTTGCCATCGCTCTCGCGCGTCACCAACGTGACCTTGACAACGCGGAGGCTGAAGCGTCGCTAGCGGCTTCGCGGGAGGCCTGCTCCTAGGCCGTCGAGGAAGCACGGGAGGCAGACCGACGGCGCAAGGATGCGGAGGAGCGCGTATGGGAGCTCCAAGCCTGGAGCAACTCCCTGGAGCAGCAAGTAGAACTGCGCCATGCGGCCCTTGGGTCGATGCAGGAGGCCGCCGTCGACCGGGCGGAGCTCCGGAAGCGCGAGGAGGTGCTGACGCTAGAGGCCGCCGAGCGTAGCCTTGACCTTGAGCGGTTGGAGACGAGGGAGCGCCTGGTGGCCCAGGCAGAGGACGATGTTGCGGCACGCGAAGCTCGGGTCCAGGAAGAGGTCGACCGCCGCGTGGTGGAAGCTCGCTCGGCCCTCGAGCGTGAATACGAGGCGAGGTTGATGCTGATCGGGGCCGAGGCAGAGGGCAGGACAGCGGCCATCAAAGCCAGGCTGGTTGAAGAGATGCGGCGTGCGGATTCCTCCGCAGCCGCCCTTGGCGCAGCACAGGCGGAGTTGTCCTCTTCCCGGGCTGAGCTGCTTCTTCTTCAACAGAGGGTCGATGATGCCGAGGCCATCGCACGGCAGAATGAGGACGAGATCCGCCAGCGGAGGGTTCTGGAGCATGAACATGCCCCCATGCTTCAAACGCTCAGGGAAGGGCCAACTCAGCTTTGGGTGAGATTTGCGAGGCCGCCGCTAAGTAGCCGCACGAGGCCAGCTATGCCGGCAACCTTCGGTTCTTTACCGATGTGGTGACGCTTCTGGAGAATCATTCCGAGAGGGCCTGCTGGCTTGTTGAAAAGGGAAGCAGAGCCTTGCTCAGGCACGTGTCCTCCCGTGTCTTCAGCTACTTGCAGTAAATGGACCCCCACTTTGATTTCGATGCTGCCATTGCTCCTGTGCCCATAGCTGTCTGGGGCGACCTGGTGCAATGGGTGGAGAACAATGTGGACGCCCTCGTCAGGGCCTTCGCGTCTGATGATGACGGTGTGATCGTGGCCACTGACGAAGGCGGCGTTGTGGATGGGCCTGGCGCGGACGGAAATGCTTGCGGCAGGGGCGACGATGTCAGCGATGCCAGCGACTCTTCCGAGGATGCCCCAGAAGACGTGGCGCGCGATATGTCCGACTGACCGCAGGTCTCCGCGGTTTGTCCTGCACAGAGAAGACTCGGGCTTGGCCCTGAAGAGTGTGAGAGCATTTTGGGAGGGGAGGCCCCTCATGTAAGGATTTGCAATGAGTACTCTAGTAAGCACAGCGCTGCGCGCGAGTTTAGCCGCTAGCCTGGTGATGGTTCAGCTGATTCGTTTACCTTTCGACCCTGGCGGGCCCTGAGCGGACCTGCGGGGGGCCGCTACGCCTCGGGTGCCTTCTGATTAACCTGCTGATATGGTGATGAGAACCTCCGGAGAGGGTGCGGAGACAGCGGTCCTGGCTGCGGGCGTGCCTGGCCCGGCCCGGCTCACGAGGGGCTCATGAGGGGGGCAGCCGACGCTAACTTGGGGCATAAAGTCGAAACCAGAACGCAAGAGATTGCTCGAACGAGACTAAGCACCCCTTCCCCAAACGCACGCAAGCCTCGAACTCAAATCCAACTTAAATCCAAATCAAAGAAACTTGTCGACAAGGAAGAAGCAAAAATGCAAAAGGTCGCGTCCGGCACCTAGTCTAGTCTTCGACGTCTTCTCACCAGCGCGGAGCTAAGTGCTGCCACTGGGCGTGGGAGGGAGCCCCAGGGCCTGAGTCCGGCGCCCCTGAGACTCCGGGGCGTGTACAGCCCCACTCATTATTACGTGAGTGTCACGGGGTGGCGAGCTTCACAGGCACTGGCCTTCTTCACAGGTACCGGCCTTGCTTCATATCGCCAGACGAGGGCCCCGCCTTGCGCCTCACTCTGCCGCCATTGACGGCGATCGAAAACCAAGGACGATGCCAACGGGGTAGAGCAGTCGACAGCGGTTCCCCCGACGACCACGGGTCCTCTGCCGGGGGCAGGCCATGGGGCACCTCCCCGGCAGAGGGCCTACCTCCTGAGGACACCTTGCTCAGACAGCCGCGAGGGCGAGCCCGGATCTCGGCCCCTCTCCCGCAGCCCCCCGCACCCTCCTCCTGAGGGATAGGAGGCTGCAGCATCGGGGCAGCCACCGGTACCTGCTGCGGCGACCTGTACCTCCTACGACCCATGGTTAGCGTAAGCTTGATCCTAAGGGATGGGTGGCACCCGATAGTTGTTGTTGCCGGCGCGGTTGTCGAGGCTCTCTTGGGGTTCCTGAAAGAGCTCGGCTTCCGGCGCCTCCTCGTCCCAGCCGGGCCCGAGGAACGAGCCGTGATCTTCTTCCAGTGCGCGTCCTTGATCCACCATGCGGGGTACGTAAGCCTCTGGGGCTACCACCTCGTGGACCTCGCCGTAGCGCCCCGCACGCCACGCAGTCTGGCTTGGAGTGTCGCCTTGGGAGTGATGGTGTGGTGGTCCGCCGAGGCCAAAGGTCGCAGCGCGCATCCCTTCGCCGGCCTGGGGAGGGGCCGGCGTGCCTTGCCGCCCGGTGTTGACGGAGGTGTTGGCGCTGGACTGGCCCGGGAGACCGCTTGAAGTTGCGTGAGCACGCACAATGCCGCCATGCAGCCCGTCCTGGATCTGGGGCGGCAGCTGGATGCAGAAAGGGGGCGCTCCTGAGGCGGCAGCGTCCAGGAGCTCGGCCACTCGTTCCAACAACACGTCGCGGCCGCCTTCCAGCAAGCGGCACTGTAGTAGCTCTCGGGCCACCGTGAGCGCGGCCCTGGAGTTCGCCTGCTCCCGTCGGGTGTACGGCGCTATGGCCGCGGTGTGGTTCGAGGCCCTTGCTGCGGCCTGCACCTGTCATGGTGTGAGGGCAGGCGTCGTCTGGCCGCGTCGCCCGCGCCCTGCAGTGCCCTGTGGAGCACGAGCTGCCTGAGGCGCAAGGTTGAGGTCGCCCTGAGCCTGCGACATGGCGTGAGCGGGCCATGCTGCACAGCGGTCGGCCTTGGCAGCCGAGTCGCTTGACATCTGGATGGCGAGGCGACGGAACGCGATGCGGAGGAAGAAGGACTCCGGCGCACCCCTACCTGTCATGCCAAATGTCCGATTTCGGGTTCCGGCAGACCCTTGAGGTTCGAACACTGGGGTGCGCGCGGAGATCTCTCCCCTACCGATCTACGTCCGATCTCCTCGTGCGATCTAAGCTAGGGACGATGAACAACACAAGGGACACAAGATTTATACTGGTTCGGGCCACCATTGTGGTGTAATACCCTACTCCAGTGTGTGGTGTGGTGGAATGCCTCTGGGGATGATGATGAACAATACAGGGGAAGAACAGCCTCGCGAGGGGTGTTCTTGAGCTGGTGTGGTGTGTTCTACTTGTTCTCTCTATCTGATTCCCTGCCTGTGACTCGATGGATCTACTCCCTGTCCCCCTGTCTCTCTATCTGTCTCTAGGTGCCTCTACTCTGTGGTGGCTAGCTCTATTTATAGAGGCCCTGGGCCTCTCCCCAAATAATGAGCGGGAAGGGCGCCAACAATTGGCCATTTTGAAGGGGAACATCTAGTACAAGTTATCCTGACCAAATGTGGTCTTCTGCTGCCAAAAGCACTGGTGGTGACACCGTCTTGGGCTCCACGTTGACCTCCGTCCGGCCGTCCGGCTGGTCTTGATCTCGTTGCACCGGAATGGTAAGCTTTGCCTGATACCTTGGCCTGTGCTTACCCCCTTTGCACCAAAGGGGAAACAAGGACACTGCGCAGGCCAGCGCACGCCTGGCCTCGATCGTCATGGCTTGCGTCATGGGTTCCTTGCGAGGTACCTTGCCTTGATCTCTTCGCCTCCTCGCGAGCCTGCCTGATGAGGCTGCCTCTGAGGAAGCTTCCTGTCATCCGCCCCGCGAGGCTTGGCCCCTCGCGAGGGTCTTGAACTTGAGTTGATGAAGATGGGCCATGCTGGGCCCCCACTTGAGCCACGCCGCAGGCCGCAGGCAGGCAAGTCTGGGGACCCCCATTCCGAGAACGCCAACAGCGGCTCTCAAGCACCGCCTTCAGATCGCCATGTCAAGCCATTCCTTCGCCAGATCGGCGCCGCTTCCAAGCGCTCGGGGGCTCTGCCGGGCTGGGCTGCGCCCGAGGCTGACCTCACCTTCGATTCAGAAGACCACCCCATCACCACTGCCGGCTCGGGTATGCTCCCGATGCTCTGCACGCCCACCATATGCAACATGGCTGTTACCAAGACCCTCATCGACGGCGGCGCCGGCCTCAACGTGCTCTCCGTGGAGGCCTTCAGCCTTCTTCACGTACCGCTCAAGCGGCTCAGCCTCAGCAAGCCTTTCTGAGGAGTTGGCGCCACCACCGCCCACTCCCTAGGGCAGATCCGCCTCCCCGTCACCTTTGGCACGCACGACAACTACCGCACCGAGCTGGTCGACTTCGACATCGCCCGCATGGGCCTCCCGTACAACGCTATCCTCGGGTACCCGGCTCTGGCCCAGTTCATGGCAGCAACCCACTCGGCATACAACCTCATGAATATGCCTGGAAGCAAGGGTGTCCTCACGATCAAGGGGGCACCAAGGAGGCTGTGGCGGTGCTCAAACTTGCCTTCAAGACCGCCGCGGCGGCGCAGCCCGTCGGCACCGGTGCCCCCGAAGCCAAGGAGGCCGCACCAACCAAGAAGAAGCAGTTGTTCACCCAAGACAGGGCGGAAATCAAGCAAGTGTCGGTCGATGAAGATGGACCCTCGGGAGCCGCCTTTACCATAGGTGCCGACCTCGACCCAGACCAAGAGGAAGTGTTGGTGAAGTTCTTGCGCGCAAACAAGGAGATATTCGCGTGGGAGCCCAAGCAACTGGTGGGGGTCCCAAGAGAAGTGATTCAACATCACCTGAGGGTGTGCCCCAACATGCGCCCGGTGAAGCAGCGGGCCAGACGGCAGTCCACAGAGAAGCAGGCCTTCATCGTCCAAGAGACTCGCAAGTTGAAGGCGGCGGGTACCATTCGCGAGGTTCGGTACCCCGAATGGCTGGCGAACCCCGTCGTAGTGCCGAAGAAAGGCGGGAAGGAGTGAATGTGCGTCGACTTCACCAACCTCAACAAGGCCTTTGCGACTTAACCCGGAGAAGTGCGTGTTTGGTGTCCCTTCCGGCAAGCTGCTGGGTTTCCTCGTATCACACAGAGGGATCAAGGCAAACCCAGAAAAGATCAAGGTCATCGAAGACATGAGCCGACCTCAGACCCTCAAGGAAATGCAGAAGCTGGCTGGACGGGTGACTGCGTTGGGGCGCTTCATCTCCAAGATGGGGGAGCGCGCCCTAACCTTCTTCAAGCTGATGAAGAAGAAGGGCCCGTTCGAGTGGACCCCGGAGGCCGATCGAGCCTTTCAAGACCTCAAGAGATACCTAACCAGCCCTCCAGTGATGGTGGAGCTGCGGCCTCTCTAGCCCATAGTGCTTTATCTCGCTGCCACTCCGTACTCCGCCAGCGTAGCACTGGTGGCGGTTTGGGAAGAGCACCAAGCCAAGGGCGCGCCGCGCCAAGCTACAGCCGAGGTGACACAAGGTCAGGAAGGCGCAGCAAGAGCCGCAGCAGCATCAACAGGGAACCAAGCTCGGCGGGACGCCGCCGCCAAGGTCCAGACAAGCGATCAGGCGCCGGAGGTTCCATCGCCTCAGGAGATATCCCAGCTTCCACAAGGCACGAGCCTCACCAACGCACCAGCCCTCGTCGAGCACCTGGTGTATTTCGTCAGCATGGTGTTGCGGGGCGCAAGGGCACGGTACCCCATGCCCCAAAAGCTCCTTCTCGCACTCTTGGTGGACTCGCGCAAGTTGCGGCACTACTTCCAGGGCCACCCCATCAAGGTCGTCTCAGCCTACCCATTGGAGAGAATGCTCAGGAGCCCCAACTCTGCTAGAAGGGTCGCTGAGTGGAACATGGAGCTGCAGGCATTCCAGTTGGAGTTCAGCACTACCAGGGTCATCAAGGGAGCTGCACTCGTTGATTTTGTGGCGGAATGGACGGATGCCCCGACGCTGGAAGTAGGCGAGGACCGGTCCACCTCGCCGGGAAGTGAGGCGCCCGACAACTGGGTCATGTATTTCGATGGTGCTTTCGTGCACCAGGGCGCGGGGGCTGGAGTAGTACTCGTCTCGCCCACTCAAGACAAGCTCTACTACGTCGTACAGCTCTACTTTCAGCAGGGCGAGAAGGTCTCCAACAACATTGCAAAATACGAAGGCCTGATAGCTGGCCTGAAAGCTGTGGCAGCCCTGGGGGTGAAGTGCCTCACCGTCAGGGGCGACTCGCAGCTTCTCGTCAACTTCACCAACAAAGTATACGAGCCTAAGGACGAGCACATGAGGCATACCTCGCGGAAGGACGCAATATGGAGAAGCAGTTCCTGGGCCTGGAGTTGAAGCACGTGCCCTGTGGCACCAACAAGGAAGCCGGCGACATCGCCAAGAGGGCATCCAGGCGGCAGCCCCAAGAGCCTGGCGTCTTCAAGGAGCGGCTCTTCAAGGCGTCAGCAATGCCACCACTTTCAAGGACAGCTCAGCCTCGGGAGGATCTCCCGCAGCCGCCAGCCACAGGAGCCCCAGCCTGTGGCCCGACTTCGGGAGTGCGCCTACTCTTGGCGCTCGAGCCCCAGGAGGGGGGCTGGACCAAGGAATTCAAGGAATACCTGATGCAAGGACGTTGCCGGAGAAGGAGGAGGACGCGGAGCGCGTGGCCCAGCAGGCCATGGCATACTGCATCTGGGACGGTGAGTTGCACAGGAAGCGACCAAACGATGTTTCACTGCGTTGCATCTCCAGAGACCAGGGGAAGGAGTTGCTATCTGACATACACGGAGGGGACTGCGGGCACCACTCGTCATCATGGACCCTCATCGGCAAGGCATTCTGCAGTGGATTCTACTGGCCCATGGCGCTCAACGACGCAGTCGAGCTGGTGAAGTCCTGTGAAGCCTGCCAGTTCCACGCCAAGCAAATCCATCAACCAGCTCAGGGCCTCCAGACTATCCCACTCACTTGGCCGTTCATGGTCTGGGTGCTGGATATCCTGGGCCCATTTCCTCGAGCGCCAGGGGCTACCGCTACCTCTACGTCGCCATCGACAAGTTCACCAAGTGTGCGGAAGTGGAAGCCGTCCGCACCATCCCAGCTGGTTCCGCGTGCAAGTTCATCAAGGGTCTCGTGAGCCGTTTCAGGGTTTCCAACCGTATCATCACTGATAACGGCTCGCAGTTCACTAGTAACCTCTTCAAAACATATTGTGCTAACCTTGGAACGCAGATCTGCTACGCTTTGATGGCGCACCCCAGGAGCAATGGTCAGGCTGAACGCGCCAACGCAGAGGTCCTAAGGGGCCTCAAGACCAGGACCTTCAAGAAGAAGCTCGAGGCCTGCGGCAGGGGCTGGCACGATGAGCTCCAGTCCGTGTTGTGGTCCATCTGCACCACCGCCACCAAGCTGACGGGCGAGACCCCGTTCTTCCTCGTCTACAGAGCCGAAGCGGTCCTCCCTCATGAAGTCAAGCATCGCTCCGCACGAGTCCTGGCGTTTGATGAAACGCAGCAGGACGCCACGCGGGGGATGGACCTCGTGCTGGGGGAGGAACGTCACCGCGAAGCTGCACTGAGGGCGGCAAGGTACCAGCAGGCGTTGCGGCGATACCACTGCCGCAACATCCGCTCCAGGACGCTCGAGGCGGGTGACCTCGTCCTGAGGCGGGTCCTCTCCAAGGAAGGGCTGCATAAGCTCTCACCCATGTGGGAGGGCCCGTTCAAGATCATCCATGTGTCCAGGCCTGGCGCCGCACGCGTCGAGACACAGGACGGGGTGCCCATCTAGAACGCCTGGAACATTCAGCACCTCCAGAAGTTCTACCCATGAAGCAAGGCCTTGTGCCTGTGAAGAAAGGCCCAGTACCTGTGAAGAAGGCCCCGTGCCTGTGAAGAAACGCCGCCCGTGACACTCTCACGTAATAATGAGTGGGGCTGTACATACCCCAGAGTCTCAGGAGTGCCGCCCTAGGGCCTCGAGGGCTCCCTCCCACGTCTTAGTGGCAGCACTTCGCTCCGCGCTGGTGAGAAGACTTGAAGACTAGGCTAGGTGCCGGACGCGGCTTTTCATTTGCTTTCCATAGTTGGTTTGCCTCCTTTTAATTGAAAGTTTGCTTCTAGAGTTCCTTGCTGGTTTGGTTCCGTTGCTTTTTGCTGTTGTTTCTAGTTCCAGTTTAACCTATTTTCTCTCTCTCGCACGCCTCGCGAGGGGGCTAGGCAGGCGCCCTCGCGAGCCTTTTTCCCTTCTTCTGCCCTTCGCCTGATTTTTCGCGAGGCATCCTCATTCGAGCCAACAAACTGGCGCACCTCTCCTGGTCCGTGCCCCTCGGGTATCGTGATGCGAAGCGCTGGGTCTAGGCTCGGCTAAACGACAAGCCTTAGGACGACGCTCCTAGCAAGTTTTCCTAACAAGTTTTTTGCAGTTCCCTAACACCCACCAAGTCAAGGAAGGCCTCCGCAGGCACTAGGAAGCAAGTCCCTCGCGAGGAGGAGGCTACCCCAAGCATGCCAAGCTAAGTTACCTCTACACAAAATAATGGCACAGCACGGAAACAACAAACACGGCATAACGATTGGGCAATCATAGTTCGATACACGCCCCCCCGGGCCCATATTGGATTCTTCTTGATGTAGAAAAGAAAGGAAGAACAAAATAAAGCGGCGCCTGCCCCTACGGCGGTACTTGGAGGCAGGCTCCTGGCGCCGTCTTGAGCTCAGCCAGACCCCTCCTCGCGCTTCACAGAGACGCGACAATGAGACGACCCGCTGCCACCTTCGAAGCGGGCGCGGCGGCTGGTCGTAGCCACCGCAGCTGGAGCTGTCGCCATATGAAGAGCCGTAGTTGGGCGAGATGCGGTCGGCACCAAGGGCGGGTTCGCCCTCCTCCTCGTCCCGACAATCACGAAGGCTGAGCACCTCCTCGCCATCGTTCACCTTGGGGCAGCACCCAGTGCGGCGACCATCTTCTCCAAACACCCTCACGAAGAGGGTCGCATCACCGTCGTACTTGAAATGGAGGGTGCACTGCCTGCCCAGGCAGCGCGCGCGGGCGAACGTCTGCCAACCGCGAGCCAGAGCTATGTTGCCCACGGCGGAGACCTCAACCACAACCCAAGAAGCTCTACTGCAGCATCCGTCCGCCTGCAGCCAGAGCCCGCCTGGCCCAGAGGCCGGCAGCTCGTCGGCGAAGAAGCACGGAAGCCGAAGCCAGTTGCGGGCCAGGTTCTCCGACCAGACGACGAACTCCGGCAGCACCTCTGTGGAATGGAAGCGCGGCCGGGGAGGCCGCATGACCATGACGCGTCTCCCTTTGTCAACAGGGCTCCCGCGACTGGAACGACCCCTGCCACGCGCAGTGGCACCCCCGCGGGAACGGGGGACCACGGCGGGGGTCGCGGTGTGCTTGCGGGGACGGCCGCGTCCGTGCTTGGGCGCCGGGGAGCCGGGCCCCTCGCGAGGGGCCTTTCCCTTATCTGCCGCGGAGAACCTCTTCGACCGCGCCATTGGAGTCGGTGGTGGTGTAGAAGAAGAAGGAAGTGGAATGGGAAGAGATGGGTGATGGGGGCTCTGCCCCCCTCCTCATTTATAGCAGGAGAAGGCCAACCAGCGCCCCCCCCCCCACGATCACAGGTAATGATGGTTTTCCTTGCATGTCACAGGGACTTGTCAAGTCGGGCAATTGTCGAGGCAGCGTGGGGATGCGGAGACGCCCACGTCCAATCAACCGCCATGCTTCGACCAAGGCCGCAGGCTTTTGGGGCCCGCGGTGCTCCACGCTTGACCTTTGGCTTCGCCTCGAAGCCAAGCCCGAGCGCGCCTTGGGCCCGGGGGCTACTGTCGACGTTCTAGGAACGGGGGTCCCCAGACTTGCCTGCCTGCGGCCCACGGCGTGGCTCTGCTAGCAGGCCTGTACGACCCATATTCATCAACACGGCATCCAAGACCTCGCGAGGGGCCAAGTCACGCGAGGCAGACGATGCAAGACCTCCTCAGGAGCGGCCTCGCCAAGCAGGCTCGCGAGGGGCGGAGAGATCAAGGCAAGGCAAACCTCGCGAGGTTCTCATGAAGTGAGCCATGACGATCGAGATCAGCGGGCGCCAGCGCGCACAGCGTCCTTGTTTCCTCTTCGGTGCTAAGGAGGCAAGCGCAGGCGCGGAGTACCAAGGCATCAAGCAAAGGTTTCCATGTCGGTGCAACGATACCAAGACTAGCAGGACGGCAATACGGAGGTCACCATGGAGACCAAGGTGGCGTCACCACCAGAGCCTTTTGCAGGCGAAGACCTCTTTTATCAAGATAAGTTGTACTAGTTTTCCCCTTTCAAATTGGCCGTTGTTGGCTCCCTTCCCGCTCAATATTTGGGAAGAGGACCAGGGCCTCTATAAATAGGACTAGCCACCACAGTAGGAGGCAACGAAACTCGAACCGAGCCCCAAGCACCTGATCTTTAGCCACACACAAAGCACAAGAGCACCTCAACCTCAGGAGGCTGTTCTTCCCCTTGTACTATTCATCATCAGCCCAAGAGGCAATCCATCACCACCACCACACTGGAGTAGGGTATTACACCACAACGGTGGCCCGAACCAGTATAAATCTTGTGTCACTTGTGTTGTGAGTTCGTCGAGTTCATTCTTGAGATCTTAGCCAGTTAGGACATGGATCGGTAGGGAGGAAATCTTCGCGCGCACCCCAGTGTTCGAACCTTGAGGGTTTTGCCGGAACCCGTGATCCGAGAGCATGGCAATATTTCTCAGAATGGCTATGGAAATGCCATAATAGGAAGGTATGGTGGCTGTTTTGAGGAAGATATAAGGAGGCTTATGTGTGATAGAGCGTATCGTATCACGGGGTTTGGATGCACCAGCAAAGTTTGCACCAACTCTCGAGGTGAGAGAGAGCAATGCACGGTACCGAAGAGGCTAGCAATGATGGAAGGGTGAGAGTGCGTATAATCCATGGACTTAACATTAATGAAAGCACAAGTGCTCCCCAGGTGGTTTTGGTAATTAATGTCAACATATCTCTTGTTGGACTAATACTTTTATCTAGTATATTTCAGATAAGTTCAACAATGGAGTGGCATGGACTAAAGGTTGTGGGAACTCCTTCAAGATGCTAAGGACAAAGGATTGGCTAAAGCTTCAAGCTCAAGACTCTTCATTTTAAACTTTTAGTGATCCAAGATCACATTGAGTCCATAGGAAAAGCCAATACTATCAAGGAGGGATGAGGTGTTGCTTAATGAGCCTTTTGCTCCATGTGCTTGATGATATTCTCCAAAACCCTCAGCTACTTTCCCACTTCCACATATGACCTAAACCCAAAGTCAAACTCGGACCTGCCGATTCTTTCTATCCGGCGCCACCGAGTTTCACATGTCATAAGCCACTGCCAAACCCTAGCAAATCGGTTCTACTGATAGGGATCTCGGTCTCACCGAGATGGGATTGCAATCTCACTGTGCATGTCCATTGTCAAAATTGGTCTCACCGAGTTTAGGCAATCGGTACTACTGAGATTACAATGCAAACTCTCTTGTTAACTCATTACTAAAATCGGTCCAACCGATTTTAGTAATCGGTCCCACCGAGTTTGCCTGACCAACTCTCTGGTTAGCTAATTACCAAATCAGTCTCACCGAGTTTGTGTAATCGGTCTCACCGAGATTACGTTATGCCCTAACCCTAACCATATCGGTCCTACCGAGTTGCATGTCAGTCCCACCGAAAATCTCTAACGGTCACTAGGTTTACTATTTCGGTCCGACCGAGTTTGTTGATTCGGTCCCACCGAGATTGGTAAATTGTGTGTAACGGTTGGATTTTGTGTGGAGGCTATATATACCCCTCCACCTCCTCTTCATTCGTGGAGAGAGCCATCAGAACACATCTACACTTCCAACTCATATGTTCTGAGAGAGAACCACCTACTCATGTGTTGAGGCCAAGATATTCCATTCCTACCATATGAATCTTGATCTCTAGCCTTCCCCAAGTTGCTTTCCACTCAAATCTTCTTTCTACCAAATCCAAATCCTGTGAGAGAGAGTTGAGTGTTGGGGAGACTATCATTTGAAGCACAAGATCAAGGAGTTCATCATCAACACACCATTTGTTACTTCTTGGAGAGTGGTGTCTCCTAGATTGGCTAGGTGTCACTTGGGAGCCTCCGACAAGATTGTGGAGTTGAACCAAGGAGTTTGTAAGGGCAAGGAGATCGCCTACTTCGTGAAGATCTACCGCTAGTGAGGCAAGTCCTTCGTGGGCGATGGCCATGGTGGGATAGACAAGGTTGCTTCTTCGTGGACCCTTCGTGGGTGGAGCCCTCCGTGGACTCGCGCAACCGTTACCCTTCGTGGGTTGAAGTCTCCATCAACGTGGATGTAGGATAGCACCACCTATCCGAACCACGGGAAAAACATCCGTGTCTCCAATTGCGTTTGAATTCTCCAAACCCTTCCCTTTACATTCTTGCATGTTGCATGCTTTACATTCCGCTGCTCATATACTCTTTGCATGCTTGCTTGATATGTATTGTGTATGTTGAAATTGTGCCTAAAACTCCACTCAAATCCAAAAAGCTTAAAAATTGCAACTTTAGCACTAAGTGTCTAATCACCCCCCCCCCTCTAGACATACCTACTTCTAGATCCTACAAGTGGTATCAGAGCTTTGGTCTCCATTGCCTTGGTTTAATCACCATTGGAGGAAGATGGATGTGTCTACTTTAGGGAGTCTTGGACATAGAGTGCCTATTCTTGATGGAGAGTATTTTCATGAGTGGAAAAATGAGATGCTTGTGATTTTCAATCAATATCAATTGAACAAGTATATTGCTAGTCCTTGTGCTCCTCATGTTGATCCTATACATCCCACCCTAGATGAAGATATTGACATGATTCGCAATCTTAGAACTGTTGAGCTCATCATTCGAGGATTGCCCAAAAACTTGATTGCTAGTTTACCTACTCTTAAGTGTGCCTATACAATATGGAAATTTCTTGAGGAACGATTCCCCGATTATTCCTTGAAAAATTTGGATGAAATTCTCCATAAATCTATTGCCTTGAGTAAAATGAACTCTAGTGATCCTAGTTTTGGTGATTGTCTACTTGAGCTTACTAATCTCATGCATGCTAGAGGAAATGTTGGAATCATTAGTGATATTATATCCAAAGCTATAAGAATTCATAAAAGTGGCCACTTTGATGATCATTTATCTAATGAATCACTCTCTCTAGGAAATGATGAATCACAAGATCATGTTGAACATGGATACTACGATGAGAATGATGATAGTGACTTCGATCTTGATGATGCAATGAGACACTTTGGTCTTATGGCTAATCTTCGAGGATATGTGTCAGGAGGAAAGGAATGGGTTCTCGACAGTGGATGTACTGATCATATGACCGGAGACGAAGAGATGTTCCGTGAGCTTGCTGAAAATGACGGCCCTCGAAAATATGTCACCTTTGGTGATAATTCAAAGGGTAAGGTGGTTGGCCTTGGTAAGGTGGCCATCTCACACGATAGCTCCATTCAAAATGTCATGCTCGTTGAATCTCTTGGGTACAACTTACTTTCAGTATCTAGACTTGCTGATTTCGGTTTGAATGTCCTATTTACTGAGGTAGATTGCCAATGGTTCGTCGAGACAATCATAAAATGGTTTTTACCGGTATATGTAGAGGTGACCTTTACATTGTCAATTTCTCTAAAAAGGCACAACCTAAAACTTGCTTTATTGCTAAATCCTCAAAAGGTTGGTTGTGGCATAGACGACTAGGTAACGTTGGCATGAGAAACCTTGACAAGCTTATTAAAGGAAATCATATCCTTGGAGTTAACGATGTCATATTTGATAAGGATAGACTTTGTAGTGCTTGTCAAGCAGGTAAACAGGTTGGAGGAAGGCATCCCGTAAAGAACATCATGACCACAATGAGGCCACTCGAGCTACTTCATATGGATCTTTTTGGTCCCAATGCCTACAAGAGTCTCAGTGGAAATTCTTTTGGTCTAGTTATAGTTGATGATTTTTCAAGATTTACGTGGGTGTTCTTTCTTGATGATAAATTGCAGGTCCAAAAGATCTTCAAAAACTTCGCTAGGAAGGCCCAAAATCAGTTTGACGTGAAGATCAAGAAGGTTCGGAGTGACAACGGAACGGAGTTCAAGAACGCAAATGTGGACATCTTTCTTGACGAAGAAGGGATTTCACACGAGTTCTTGGCTACGTACACACCTCAACAAACTGGAGTTGTTGAGAGGAAGAACCGGACGCTCATTGAAATGGCGAGAACAATGCTTGATGAGTACAAGACACCAAAGCACTTTTGGGCAGAAGCGGTTGAGACGGCTTGTCATGCAACAAATCGCTTGTATCTTCACAAGCTACTCAGCAAGACGGCATACGAGCTCCTCACCGGTAACAAACCCCAAGTTGGATACTTTCGAGTATTCGGCTCAAAGTGCTACATTCTTGATAAGCATCGTCGTTCAAAGTTTGCTCCTAAATCCCATGAAGGTTTCCTACTTGGTTATGGCTCAAACTCTCACACTTACCGTGCCTACAACAATTTCACCCGAAAGGTTGAAGAAACGGTAGATGTGAAGTTTGATGAATCTAATGGCTCGCAAGTAGAGCAATTGCCAATTGATGTAGGAGACAAAGACCCTACAGAAGCAATCCAAGACTTGTCTATTGGCAAAATTCGCCCAACGGAGGTGAAGGAGAGTACCTCGTCCGTCCAAGTGGAAGCTTCTACTTCACGACAAGGTGAACCAAGAATTGACCCGGAAGCATCCACAAGTGGGACACACCAAGATGAAGGAAACGAGGAAATGTGTCAAGAGGAACATCAACAACCTCCTTCTCCACCATGACAAGAGAACGACAACGCCAACAATGAAGAAGACCAAGAAGAAGAACAAGATGAAGAAGATGTTCAACGAAGACCCAAGCAAAAGCTTTCACGAGTTAGAGCAAGAATTGCCAAAGATCATCCCGTCGAGCAAATCTACAATGATATCCAAACCGGGAGAATTACCCGCTCAAAAACTCGTTTAGCTAACTTTTGTGAAAACTATTCATTCATCTCTAGCATTGAACCTATGAAGGTCGAAGAAGCATTGGAAGATCCGGATTGGATAAACGCTATGCATGAAGAGCTACACAACTTTGAGAGAAACCAAGTTTGGACATTGGTAGAGAAGCCCGACAACAACCACAACATTATTGGTACCAAATGGGTGTTCGGCAACAAGCAAGATGAAGATGGACAAGTGGTTCGCAACAAAGCATGTCTCGTCGCCCAAGGGTACACAGAAGTCGAAGGTATGGACTATGGTGAGACATATGCTCCTGTTGCTAGAATCGAGTCCATTCGCATCTTACTTGCCTATGCTAATCACCATAATATCACCTTGTACCAAATGGACATTAAAAGGGCTTTTCTAAATGGTGAAATAGAGGAGGAAGTTTATGTCAAACAACCTCCCGACTTTTTCAATCCTAAGAAACCTAATCATGTTTACAAACTTCACAAAGCTCTTTATGGTCTTAAACAAGCTCCTAGAGCATGGTATAAATGCTTGACCAAGTTCCTTATTGCAAGTGGTTTTGAAATTGGAAAGATTGATTCCACACTCTTTACTAAAAGGGTTAATGGAGAACTATTTGTATGCCAAATTTATGTTGATGATATTATATTTGGTTCAACTAACCCTCTTTTTAGTGAAAAGTTTGGAAAGCTAATGTCAAAGAAGTTTGAGATGTCTATGATGAGTGAACTCAAATTCTTTCTCGGTTTGCAAATCAAGCAAACTAAGGAAGGTACATTTATCTCTCAAACGAAGTACACCAAAGACTTATTCAAGAAGTTCAATATGCAAGAATGCAAAGGTATGCCTACACCCATGCCTACTAGTGGACATAATGATTTGACCAAAGATGGTGAACCGGTTGATCAAAAGGTTTATCGCTCTATGATTGGTTCATTGTTATACCTATGTGCCTCACGTCCCGATATTATGCTAAGTGTGTGCATGTGTGCACGATATCAAGCTGCTCCTAAAGAATGTCATCTTAAGGCCGTGAAAAGGATAGTGAGATACTTAATCCATACACCAAATTTTGGCATTTGGTATCCTAAGAGGTCCTCTTTTGATCTAGTTGGCTATTCCGACTCGGATTATGCCGGAGACAAGGTTGATAGAAAGTCCACTTCGGGTACTTGTCAATTTCTTGGTAGATCTCTTGTGTCTTGGTCCTCCAAGAAACAAAACTCCGTATCCTTATCTACCACCGAAGCGGAATACATTGCCGCTGGTTCATGTTGTGCTCAATTACTTTGGATGACCCAAACTCTTAAAGATTATGGGGTCTATGTGAAACATGTTCCATTGCTTTGTGACAATGAAAGTGCTATCAAAATTGGTCATAATCTTGTGCAACATTCTCGAACTAAGCATATTGAAGTTCGTCATCATTTCATTCGAGATCATGTTGCTAAGGGTGACATTGATCTTAAGCATGTTCGCACCAATAAGCAACTAGCTGATATATTCACTAAACCACTTGATGAGAAAGTGTTTTGCAGGTTGAGAGGAGAATTGAATATCATTGATGCTTCGAACTTGGAGTATAAACTCCATTGGAGACATGCAAGACATGATCTTATGACTAATCCTTGATATATCTCTTATGATGACTATCTTATGTCTTGGATATATGTGTACCTTGCATGTTATCTAACCCATGTAGGTACTTGGTTGAATCTAATTCTATGAGATTGCAACTCACTCACATCTTGAGCAATCTCTACATCACCAAGTCTCTACACAACGGTGGTTGAAGACAAGGAAGCACGAAACCATTCAAACATATCCTTTGACAAATTCTATGTTGAGCTTCATGATTGTCATTCTTGGATCTACAAGTGTTTTTCCTTGCAAGAACTAACCCATGTAGGTAGATGAACTCAAATTCCAAGGGGTGCTCCCAACTCATGATGAGCTACATCAACATCGAGCATCCACACAAGTTCAACTACATGAGCAAGATCCACACCTCCACCCAAGGTATGTTGTTCCATCTTAGAGAAGCTTTACTCCAAGACATGAGTCAAAGCAACTCAACAAGATGTGAATACATCAAAATGCTTAAACAAAAAATGGTAACCCCATTTTGATCTTAAACGATGAGTATGACCTATGATCAAGTGTTCTCGCTTGACTCCTAAGTCAATATACTCTAACATAGGTGACTATGTCACCGCCCAACTCTAGATGAAGTTCTCTTGTGTTCTTTTGTTATTGCATTTGTCCCTTGCATATTTGTTTCCCTCTTTTCAAACAAAAAAAACTTCATCTAGAACTTTCATTCTTTTGTTTTTGCTTCTTGTTCTGCACATTTCTGCATTTAAATTCCTTGCAAATCTTTTAGCTAATTCATTGCAAATCTTTGTGAGGTCTTATTTGACTAGTGAGCTGAGGTGACAAGTGTTTTCTCTGTGATGAACTCGGTTTCACCGAATAGTAATTTTCGGTCCAGCCGAATCCTTTCAGTACCACCAAAACATGCCACTCGGTGCCACCGATTTCGCAACAGGAAAAACAGTTTGCCACTTATTCTATATTTCTTCTGATCCAGCTCCACTCAATGAATCTTGTCCTCTACAAGCATCACAGTTTTATCCACTGCTTTGTGCTGAGTCTGAAGGACCAAACCCATTCGACGGATTCCAGACAAACCTTCTTGGAAATTGATGTCAAAGGGGGAGAGAGAGATCACATCAAAGCTTATCACCTACAAAGGAGAAAGTACTAAGGGGGAGAGAATACTCAAGGATCCCAAGTATTAAGGGGGAGAAAGAAATCTCCAGGGGGAGAGAATACTCAAGGATCCCAGATGCTTGATGTTCAAGAGGAGAGATGCCACATGTCTTTTTGGGGGAAAGACATGTTCATATGTGCTCATTTACATTAAGTTCTATTCATTCATATCCTTCAGCTCTGATTTTCTGTTCCCTATCTTCCCCCAATATCCCATGTCAGATTCAGGGGGAGCAAGACATCTAAGGGAAAGAATCATTCAAATTCATTGCATATCTTTACTCTTGGGGACATGTCTAATCCAATGTGGTACCTTGTACTCACTCTCTACATGTCATCCCAGTCTTGGTATTCTTGTGGTTTCTTTTGTTTGCTCTGGCTAGTGGATGTACCTGTGTTATCTAACCTTGTTTATGCAGGTTCATTCCATCCTAAGTCAACTCAAGACTACAAGGTAAGTATATGCATCAGAATCATGAGTATGAGGAATTCTTGCTTTTGTACATACTATTTGCAAGAAGGACTCATAAGCATGAAGGTATTTCTCTTAATAATCTTTTTCTCTGATGCATATGGCCAAAGTACATGTAACACATTGCTTACTCTATCATGATTATGCTCTCACATGCTTCTATATTTCATATTCACATGATTGCATACATGTAGGGGGAGCCTATGTTTGTTACATGTCCTTCCAAAGCTTTACTTGCTATTCTTTGTATCTTTATCTAAAGCTTTGATGTATGTTGCCATCAATTACCAAAAAGGGGGAGATTGAAAGCACAAGTGCTCCCCAGGTGGTTTTGGTAATTAATGTCAACATATCTCTTGTTGGACTAATACTTTTATCTAGTATATTTCAGATAAGTTCAAAAATGGAGTGGCATGGACTAAAGGTTGTAGGAACTCCTTCAAGATGCTAAGGACAAAGGATTGGCTAAAGCTTCAAGCTCAAGACTCTTCATTTTACACTTTTAGTGATCCAAGATCACATTGAGTCCATAGGAAAAGCCAATACTATCAAGGAGGTATGAGGTGTTGCTTAATGAGCCTTTTGCTCCATGTGCTTGATGATATGCTCCAAAACCCTCAGCTACTTTCCCACTTCCACATATGACCTAAACCCAAAGTCAAACTCGGACCTACCGATTCTTTCTATCCGGCGCCACCGAGTTTCACATGTCATAAGCCACTGCCAAACCCTAGCAAATCGGTTCTACCGATAGGGATCTCGGTCTCACCGAGATGGGATTGCAATCTCACTTTGTATGTCCATTGTAGAAATCGGTCTCATCGAGTTTAGGCAATCGGTACTACCGAGATTACAATGCAAACTCTCTGGTTAACTCAATACCAAAATCGGTCCAACCGATTCTAGTAATCGGTCCCACCGAGTTTGCCTGACCAACTCTCTGGTTAGCTAATTACCAAATCGGTCTCACCGAGTTTGTGTAATCGGTCTCACCGAGACTACGTTATGCCCTAACCCTAACCATATCGGTCCTACCGAGTTGCATGTCAGTCCCACCGAAAATCTCTAACGGTCACTAGGTTTACTATTTCGGTCCGACCGAGTTTGTTGATTCGGTCCCATCGAGATTGGTAAATTGTGTGTAACGGTTGGATTTTGTGTGGAGGCTATATATACCCCTCCACATCCTCTTCATTCGTGGAGAGAGCCATCAGAACACATCTACACTTCCAACTCATATGTTCTGAGAGAGAACCACCTACTCATGTGTTGAGGCCAAGATATTCCATTCCTACCATATGAATCTTGATCTCTAGCCTTCCCCAAGTTGCTTTCCACTCAAATCTTCTTTCTACCAAATCCAAATCCTGTGAGAGAGAGTTGAGTGTTGGGGAGACTATCATTTGAAGCACAAGAGCAAGGAGTTCATCATCAACACACCATTTGTTACTTCTTGGAGAGTGGTGTCTCCTAGATTGGCTAGGTGTCACTTGGGAGCCTCCGACAAGATTGTGGAGTTGAACCAAGGAGTTTGTAAGGGCAAGGAGATCGCCTACTTCCCGAAGATCTACCGCTAGTGAGGCAAGTCCTTCGTGGGCGATGGCCATGGTGGGATAGACAAGGTTGCTTCTTCGTGGACCCTTCGTGGGTGGAGCCCTCCGTGGACTCGCGCAACCGTTACCCTTCGTGGGTTGAAGTCTCCATCAACGTGGATGTAGGATAGAACCACCTATCCGAACCACGGGAAAAACATCCGTGTCTCCAATTGTGTTTGAATTCTCCAAACCCTTCCCTTTATATTCTTGCAAGTTGCATGCTTTACATTCCGCTGCTCATATACTCTTTGCATGCTTGCTTGATATGTATTGTGTATGTTGAAATTGTGCCTAAAACTCCACTCAAACCCAAAAATCTTAAAAATTGCAACTTTAGCACTAAGTGTCTAATCACCCCCCTCTAGACACACCTACTTCTAGATCCTACAATTAATAATAAAGAACTCACATACTTATTGCAAAAATCTATTAGTCATTGAAACAAAGTACTACACGCATGCTCCTAGGGGGATAGATTGGTGGGAAAAGACCATCGCTCGTCCCCGACTGCCACTCATAAGGAAGACAATCAATAAATACCTCATGCTCCAACTTCGTTACATAACGGTTCACCATACGTGCATGCTACGGGAATCACAAACTTCAACACAAGTATTTCTACAATCCACAACTACCCACTAGCATGACTCTAATATCACCATCTTTATATCGCAAAACTATTGCAAGGAATCAAACATTTCATATTCAGTGATCTACAAGTTTTATGTAGGATTTTATGACTAACCATGTGAATGACCAGTTCCTGTCAAGACTAAATAGATATAAGTGAAGCAAGAGAGTTTAATTCTTTCTACAAAAGATATGCCCACGCTCTAACAAATATAAGTGAAGCAAAAAAACATCCTACAAATGGCGGTTTTCTATATGAAGAGAAACAGGCAATCCAAACTTCAAATCATATAAGCGTAGCACATGAAGCATTCTATAAAGCCATACTCAAAAGATATAAGTGAAGTGCAATGAGAATTCTATAAATTAACCATGGACTATCTCATAACAGCACGGTGCATAAAATAAAAGTGAAAACTAAATGCAAAAGATGCTCCAAGATTTGCACATATCACATGAACGAAACGAATCCGAAAACATACCGATACTTGTTGAAGAAAGATGGGATGCCTTCCAGGGCATCCCCAAGCTTAGACGCTTGAGTCTCCTTGAATATTTACTTGGGGTGCCTTGGGCATCCCCAAGATTGAGCTCTTGCCTCTCCTTCTTCTCCTCACATCGAGACATCCTCGATCTTCGAACACTTCATCCACACAAAACTCAACAGAAAGCTTGGTAAGATCCGTTAGTATAATAAAGCAAATCACTACTCTAAGTACTGTTGCAAACCAATTCATATTTTGTTTTTGCATTGTAGCTACTGTAATATAACTTTTCCATGGCTTAATCCACTGATAGAAATCGATAGTTTCATCAAAACAAGCAAATTATGCATCAAAAACAGAATCTGTCTTAAACAGGATAATCTGTAGTAATCTGAACATTCACCATACCTCTGGTACTCCAAACATTCTGAAATAATTAGGAAAAATAAACAATTTGTATAGAAAGACAGTGCAAAAAGTTTCAGAACCTTTTGACGTTCCAGTAAAAGATGTAAAATCGCGCACTACAGCCAAAGTATCTGCTCTGCACCGCACAAACCAACAAGCAATGTAAACATCCTAAAGGCAAATCTTGGCACATTATTTTTATAATACAATGTAATTACAAGGGGATAATTATTTTTTTTGAAAATTTTCTGTAATCAAGGGTCACAAAATTTCCATGAGCATGAACAAAATTCAAGGCTAGCTCCCACTTTGACAATGCTTGTCTTTCTCACTTTTGCTTTTCTTTTTGAAAAAGTTTTAGGTTCCCCTATTTATTTATTTTTATTTTTAAACTTTATAAAAGCACTCAACAGAAATAAATGACTCTCTAAAACTTCCGGGTTGTCTCCCTGGCAGCGCTTTCTTTAAAGCCATTAAGCTAGGCATATAGTGCTCAAGTAGTGAATCCACCCGGATCCCAAGGATTATCAAAGCCAATTTTAATTAACAATGATTTGTAATTTAGTAGTGAGCACAAAGTAACATATATCATGCAACAACGAAGTCTAACTCTCTTCCTATGCATCAGCATGTCATAAAAGAACAATTCATGCACACATAGTAAAGGCCAATGCATAGTATAAACAGTTTCTTGCGATTTTATCATGTTGGAAACATGGAGAGGCGGAGATGTAGTTCCTATCTCATAATAATTGCAAGTACGAGCAGCAAGCACATGCATATTATATCTATCAAAATCATCATGTGTAGTAGTAAAACGCAACCCATCAATATAATCCTTAATAAGGGCAAACTTCTCTGATATAGTGTAGTTTGGAGAATTCAAAAAGATAATAGGATTATCATGCCTGGGTGCAATAGCAACAATTTCATGTTTAACATAAGGAACTATAGCAAGTTCATCTCCATAAGCATAATTCATATTGGCATCTTGGCAACAAGCATAGAAAGCATCATCAAAAAGGGATATTTCAAAAGAATCAACGGCATCATAACAATCATCATAGCATTCATCCTTCGGTAAGCACGAAGGTACATTAAACAATGTATGAGTTGGAGGGTTACTCTCATTAGAAGGTGGGCACGGGTAGCTAATCCGTTCTTCCTCCTTTTGTTCTTCACTCTCCTAATCATCTTTTTCAACCAATGAGCTCATAGTTTCATCAATTTCTTCTTCCATAGACTCCTGCAAAATATTAGTATCTTCTTGGACAGCGGAGACTCTCTCAATAAAATCATCAATATCGGAATTGAATTCATAATTCTCATAGCAATATTTAAGTATAGCAAAATTTTCAGGTCTGTAAACAGCATCATCAAGATTTTAACACTCTTTAAACAAATATTCAATTTCATAAGCACCCATAAAAGCAACGAATTCTTCTATTTGTTCCACATCATAATAATCATATATACATAAGAAGCCGAGGTTTTATCATCATTAAATTTTCATGAAAAGGGAAGGTGTGGAGCCTTCATCCTAGAGCAACAAGTATAATCATATCTCAAGCATAGTTCCCGAGCATACCAATGCAACATATGAATTTCATCCCATAATAGTTTCCCTTTTTGAGTTAAGCGATAATCCCTAAAGTATTCACGTTGATCCAACGTGTCTCCCATAACATAATTGAATGGGGTTTTCTCAGGATTATCAAAGTAGTACATAATATCTTTCACATAATGAGCATCGAGGGTTTTAGGAGGTTCCCCATCTCCATGAGTAGCAAGTACACCTAATTTTTTTGGTATTTCGTGTTCCATATCCATAACTAAAGATAGAGAACAACT
This sequence comes from Aegilops umbellulata, assembly GCA_032464435.1. Classification (NCBI taxonomy): domain Eukaryota; kingdom Viridiplantae; phylum Streptophyta; class Magnoliopsida; order Poales; family Poaceae; genus Aegilops; species Aegilops umbellulata. Next base: position 262,887,576 of record CP136055.1, read on the forward strand.
TAGAATAGCAAATAAAATTACTTAGTGATAAAGCAAACAAGCGCACACGAGAATATTCACCCCACGCTATGGCTCCCCGGCAACGGTGCCAAAAAAGGTCTTGATAACCCACAAGTATAGGGGATAAATTGTAGCCTCTTTCGATAAGTAAGAGTGTCGAACCCAATGAGGAGCTAAAGGTAGAACAAATATTCCCTCAAGTTCTATCGACCACCGATACAACTCTACGCACGCTTAACGTTCGCTTTACCTAGAACAAGTATGAAACTATAAGTACTTTGTAGGTGTTGTTGGATAGGTTTGCAAGATAATAAAGAGCGCGTAAATAAAAAGTAGGGGATGTTTAGATAAAGAAACAACTAAGTTAGTTTTAGTAGAGAGCTTTTGTCAACAAGAAAGTTATTTGTCCCTAGGCAATCGATAACTAGACCGGTAATCACTATTGCAATTTTATTTGAGGGAGAGGCATAAGCTAACATACTTTATGTTCTTGGATCATGTGCACTTATGATTGGAACTCTAGCAAGCATCCGCAACTACTAAAGATCATTAAGGTAAAACCCAACCATAGCATTAAAGTATCAAGTCCCCTTTATCCCATATGCAAACAACCTACTTACTCGGGTCTGTGCTTCTGTCACTCACGCCACCCACCATAAGCAAATCATGAACATATTGCAAAACCTACAGTGGGGATCCCTCACGGTTGCGCGACATGGAGAGCACCATAGGACAGCACCAATAATAAAATATGCAACTCAAACCAATCACGGTCATCAATCAACCCATAGGACAAAACAGATCTACTCAAACATCATACGATAGCCATACATCATTGCGAAATAATATATAGCATTGAGCACCATGTTTAAGTAGAGATTGCAGGGGTAAAAGAGGGGTTACACCACTGCATAGAGGGGGGAAGAGTTGGTGATGACGGTGGTGAAGTTGTTGGTGTAGATGGTGGTGACGATGATGGCCCCGGCGGCACTCCGGTGCCACCGGAAGTGAGGGGGAGAGAGCCCCCCTCCTTCTTCTTCTTCCTTGACCTTCTCCCTAGATGGGAGAAGGGTTTCCCCTCTGGTCCATGGTCTCCATGGCGTGGGAGGGGCGAGAGCCCCTCCGAGATTGGATCTGTCTCTCTGTCTCTCTCTGTTTTTGCGCTCTAGATTCTTCCCTTTCACCGTTTCTTTTATAACCGGAGATCCGTAACTCCGATTGGGCTGAATTTTGGACATGATCTCTATCCGGATATTAGATTTCTTGCGGCCAATGAAGGGCTCCAACCGCCTTACGAGGTGGCCACGAGGGCCCAGGGAGCGCCTGATCCCCTAGGGCGCGCCCCCCTGCCTCGTGGCCCCCTCGGGCATCGTATCACGTTGATTCTTCTTCCCAAAATTCACATATATTCCAAAAAAATCTCCATCGGTTTTTATCCCATTTGGACTTCGTTTGATATGAATTTTCTGTGAAACAAAAACATGCAACAAATAGGAACTAGCACTAGGCACTGGATAAATATGTTAGTCCCAAAAATAATATAAAAAGTTGCCAAAAGTATGTAAAAGTTGTAGAATATTGGCATGGACCAATCAAAAATTATAGATACGACGGAGACGTATCACCTAGCGCACCTTACTCTTCGTCTGAAAAGTCTGCAACATGATATGTTGCAGCCCGAAATGGGTCAGCACATGGAATATGCTCGCAAGATAACACAGTAGAGCAATGAACAAGTAAAAGCTATCACTAGATGCATATGAGGCTGGTGGAGGCTCTAAGGTTATAATGTTTTGCGAAAAGCCAATTTTTTCTTACGACAGAGGAATATATTTTGTTTAACTATCATGGTAGTTGTTAAACATTGAGAAGGTTCCTCCAACTCAATCCTGATTAAGCTATATTAATAACCCAACCAATTAATATAGAGTGATGAGATCAACATGATAATCCAAGAACCAGATACTCAAGATGTCCATAACCGGGGACACGGCTAACCATGATTAGTTTGTACACTCTGCAGAGATTTGCACATTTTTCCCACAAGACTCGATCTCCTCCGTTGGATTTCTCGCACTACATGGTGTTTGAGAAACGGATGACCGAGACACGGTCTTTCAGAAGCATTAACTCTAACCCTGGGTAGACAGTACTAACCTACATCCCCTACATCTGCTAGCCTACCACTAGAAGAGGTCATGCAACATACTCAACTATGCTAGAGCCCATAATAGCTTGTGGCTGCACACAGAAGTTTCTAGCATGAATAATCTTATGATCCCTTTGAGCCTAGGTGGCGAACTATAGGATGATCACACGGGTACTCCGGGATATCCTGGGACAACACTGGATTCTCCAGGTGCCCGCAACCAATCCACCCAGATGTGTATTTAAGTAGCCACCTTAAGTTAACCATTAAATAAATAATCTCACATCTGTCATGGATACACTCAAACCCAATCCACGTCTACGAGCATAGCATGGCAATATAAGCATAGCGTAGAAGTAACTCCCAAGGTTTGAAAATAAAGGGCAATAGGTTCTACCTCATCATCTACTTCCCAAAACCCACATGTTAAGAGATCCTACTCATGCAATGTTTGAGGGTTGTAACTAATGCATAAAAAATGGGTATGAAAAGAGTATGATCAATGTGTTACTTGCCTTGCTGACGATCTGCAAACCCTAGAGACTCGTAGTAGCACGCTTCGCACTCCGGGAATTCTGTCGCAAACAAACAATAGCATACATAAGTACTCAAGCATCGATACACGGGTAAAACTCAAATAAGAAGATCAAATCTGAATGTGCAACTGAAGAGCTTCGATTTGCAAAAAGAATCAATCGAATCGGGGCTAGGGAACTGAAACTACGGTCAAAAGAACTTCGAATTCAAATCTGCTTGAAACCCAATTTTAAATTGTCAAATCCTTGTTCAAGTTGATTAAACAAAAAGAGGGGCTCGAGACGAAGATTTTAGTGTTGGTTTCACTGGATTTGGACAAACGGTTTAGAAACGGCGAGGGTTTGAAGATCAGGGGTTAATCTACGATAAAAATAATGGCGGATAGGTCCCTGGCCGGAAAAGAAAAGAAAAATAAAAAACTACGGCGCGAACGTTCATTAACAGAGATGAACGGGCGAATTCGTTCATTATAACGAACGAACGGACGAACGTTCGCAAACAAACTAAACTGAAAAAAAAGAATCAAAAAAACCAAACTAAGGTTTTATAAAAACCGGCGGTTTTACCTAAAACCGAGAAAAAAACCGGACGGCGAGATCCGACGGCGGGGCGGGGGCGTGCGGCGGCGGCTAGGGCAGCGCGGCGGGAGGCGAGGCGCGGCTCCGGCATGGCGCGGCGGCGGCGGCGGAGCGGGGCGGGGTGGTGGGGAGGGGCGGCGGCGACGGGTATATATAGGAGGGGGTGGAGCTGGCTTGGGGGAGGGGCGACGGCGGTGGTGGCCGACTCGGCCACGGCGGCGGCGTCGTGCGTGGGCGGGAGACCCGCTCGGGGTCGGGGACGCGCGAGCTGGGCCGGCTCGGCTTCGGCCCAGTCGGTCCGAAACTTTTTTTAAAACAATTTCACTGAGATAAATCCTAATAAATATTAAAAAAATCCAAATATGCCAAAAACAATTTTCGCCGTCTAAATAAAATATTTAGAACAAAGTGAACATTTTCTTGGCCTAAAGTTACAATTTTGAAAAAATGCATATTTTTCTAATTCAAATAGAATAGCAATAAAATCCAAATATTATTATTTATTTGATTTTAATATTTTCCCTCCAATATTTCTTTTATTTTGTAGAAGTCATATTATCTCCTCTCATATCATTTTACTTTTAAAATATTCGGAGAGAAAAATAAATAAAACCCAAAATGATCCTTGTTTTGATATTTGAGAAAATTCAAATATGAAAACGGTGAAATCCCCAACTCTCTCCGTGGGTCCTTGAGTTGCTTAGAATTTCGAGGATCGCAAAGCAAAATGCAATAAAATATGATATGCATATGATGACCTATGTATAACATTCCAAATTGGAAATTTGGAATGTTACAGTTACTTGCCCGAGATTCGATCATCGGTATCTTCATACCTAGTTCAATCTTGTTACTTCAAGTCTCTTTACTCGTTTCATAAAACATCATCTTGCAACTAACTCCTTAGTCACTTTTCATACAAGGCTTCTTATGATGTGTATTGCCGAGAGGGCCCAGAGATACCTCTCCGATACACGGAGTGACAAATCCTAATCTCGATCTATGCCAACTCAAAGAACACCTTCGGATGTACCTGTAGAGCATCTTTATGATCACCCAGTTCTATTGTGAAGTTTGATAGCACACAAGGTATTCCTCCAGTATCTGGGAGTTGCATAATCTCATAGTCGAAGGAATATGTATTTGACGTTAAGAAAGCAATAGGAATAAACTGAACGATCAAATGCTAAGCTAACAGATGGGTCTTGTCCATCACATCATTCTCCTAATGATGTGATCCCGTTATCAAGTGACAACACATGTTTATTGCTAAGAAACCTTAACCATCATTGATCAACGAGCTAGTCAAGTTGAGGCCCACTAGGGACACGATATTTGTTTATGCATCCACACATGTATTTAAGTTTCCGATCAATACAATTCTAGCATGAATAATAAACCTTTATCATGAATAAGGAAATATAAAATAACAACTTTATTATTGCCTCTAGGGCCTATTTCCTTTAGTCTCCCACTTGCAGTAGAGTTAATAATCTAGATTACATTGTAATGAATCTAACACCCATGGAGTCTTGGTGCTGATCATGTTTTGCTCGCGAAAGAGGCTCAGTCAATGGGTATGCTACATTCAGATTCGTATGTATTTTTCAAACTTCTACTTCTCCATCCTTGACCTTTTAACGAATGGAGTTGAAGCGTCTCTTGATGTGTTTGGTTCTCTTGTGAAAACTGGATTCCTTTGCTAAGGCAATTGCTCTAGTATTGTCACAAAAGATTTTCATTGGACCCGATGCATTGGTATTACACCCAGATCGGATATGAACTCCTTCATCTAGACTCCTTCATGTGCTGCTTCCGAAGAAGCTATGTACTCTGCTTCACGCGTAGATCCCGCCACGACGCTCTGCTTGGAACTGCACCAATTGACAGCTCCACCATTCAATAAAATATGTAATCCGGATGATTGTCGAAGCTAGCATCGACGTAACCATTTACGACGAGCTCTTCGTCACCTCTATAAACGAGAAACATATCCTTGGTCCTTTTCAGGTACTTCAGGATGTTCTTGACTGCTGTCTAGTGATCCACTCCTGGATTACTTTGGTACCTCCCCGCCAAACTTATGCCAAGGCACACATCAGGTCTGGTACACAGCATAGCATACCATGATAGAACCTATGGCTGAGGCATAGGGAACGACTTTCATTCTCTCTATCTTCTGCAGTGGTCAAGCTTTGAGTCTGACTCAATTTCATACCTTGTAACACAGGCAAGAACCCTTTCTTTGAGAGAAGGCGAAGGAGGTGGAGGATGCCGGCTTCAAGCTGTGGTACACAGGGATGGCTGCAAACAGAAATGGCGTAGGCATCTTGATCATCAAGATTCTCAAGTATGGAGTGGTAGATATTAAGAAACGTGGGGACCGGATTATCCTGGTCAAGCTGGTAGATGAGGACTTGGTTCTCAATGTTATCAGTGTGTATGCCCCGCAAGTAGGCCACAATGAGAACACCAAGAGGGAGTTTTGGGAAGGCCTGGAAGACGTGGTTAGGAGTGTACCGATTGGTGAGAAACTCTTCATAGGAGGAGACCTCAATAACCACGTGGGTACATCTAACACAGGTTTCGAAGGGGCGCATGTGGGCTTTGGTATGGCATCAGGAATCAAGAAGGAGAAGATGTCTTAAGCTTTGCTCTAGCCTACAACATGATTGTAGCTAACACCCTCTTTAGAAAGAGAGAAACACATCTGGTGACTTTTAGTAGTGGCCAACACTCTAGCAAGATTGATTTCATCCTCTCGAGAAGAGAAGATAGGCGTGCGTGCCTAGACTATAAGGTGATACCTGGAGAGAGTGTTGTACCCTAGCATAAGCTAGTAGTTGCTGACTTCCGCTTTCGGATTCGTGTCCAGCGGGATAAGCGTGCGAAGAAGCTCAAGTCAGAGGTATCTCAGACGTTCAAGGAGAGGGTCATTAAGGAGGGCCCTTGGGAGGAAGGAGAGGATGCGGACAATGTGTGGATGAAGATGGCGACTTGCATTCAAAAGGTGGCCTCGGAGGAGTTTGGAGTGTCCAGGGGAAGGAGAAGCAAAGATAAGGATACCTGGTGGTGGAATGATGATGTCTAGAAGGTGATTAACGAGAAGAAAGATTGCTTCAGATGCCTATACCTGGATAGGAGTCCAGACAACATAGAGAAGCATAAGATGGCGAAGAAGGCCGCAAAGTGAGCTGTTGGTGAAGCAAGGGGTCGGGCATATGAGGACCTCTACCAATGGTTAGGCACGAAGGAAGGCGAAAGGGACATCTATAAGATGGCCAAGATCCAAGAGAGGAAGACAAGGGATATTGGCCAAGTCAAATGCATCAAGGATGGAGCAGGCCAACTCTTGGTGAAGGACGAGGAGATTAAGCATAGATGGCGGGAGTACTTCGACAATCTATTCAATGGGGACAATGAGAGTTCTACCGTTGAACTGGACAACTCCTTTGATGAGACCAGCATGTATTTTATGTGGCGAATCCAGGAGTCAGAGGTTAAGGAGGCTTTAGAAAGGATGAAAGGAGGCAAGGCGATGGGCCCTGATTGTATCCCCATTGAGGTGTTGAAAGGTCTCGGGGACACAGCGATAGTATGGCTAACCAAGCTTTTCAACCTCATTTTTCGGGCAAACAAGATGCCAGAAGAATGGAGACGGAGTATATTAGTACCAATCTTCAAGAACAAGGGGGATGTTCAGAGTTGTACTAATTACAGTGGAACTAAGCTGATGAGCCATATAATGAAGCTATGGGTGATAGTCATTGAGCACCGCTTAAGAAGAATGACAAGCGTGACCAAAAGTCATTTTGGTTTCATGCCTAGGAGGTCGACCATGGAAGCCATTTTCTTGGTATGACAACTTATGGAGAGATATAGAGAGCAAAAGAAGGACTTGCATATGGTGTTCATTGACTTGGAGAAGGCCTATGAGAAGATACCGCGGAATGTCATGTGGTGGGCCTTGGAGAAACACAAAGTCCCAGCAAAGTACATTACCCTCATCAATGACATGTACGATAATGTTGTGACAAGTGTTCAAACAAGTTATGTCGACACTCATGACTTCCCGATTAAAATATGACTGCATCAGGGGTCAGCTTTCACTGGTGTGCGTTGGTCCTAAACAAATGGTTTTTTACCCCTTTCCGCAACGGCATTTGGAACCGTCGCCAAGTGAGTGTGGGCGATAGGGGGGTCCTTCCCACACGACCCAGAAACTGTTGGGGATATGCCCTCCTGGCACACACGCTCGGCAAAATGAGGTCATGTGCGACCGGCGAGCACTCAAATACAGAAATACATACAGTAGTGCTCAAAAAAATACAATTATACAAGCAAAATCATTTTTGGTCATAAGTACATCCCACACAGTCAGTCACCACTAAACGTTTTCGTTCGTATATACATCCCACACAGTCACTACAAGGAAAACGTTTGCGCAAGGTGGCGTAACGCAAACAGTTTTGAAGAGAATGTCGTGTGTGATTGTTCATTGATCCAACATGGTTTATTCCTACAAACTGTGTGCGTTGCCTTAGGTCGTCGCCCACGGTGTTTTCTCATTAACCGTTTGCAATAGGAAAACCCAATTAGCAAGCTAATTGGCCTATTATTTATAATCCATTTACTAATCTAATTGACATTCATATTAAGCACATAATATATTCCATTTCCATATTAAGGAAGCAGGATTTCATAATTGAAATACGTCAGAGTACAACATGATATAGCTTCAGCACTTAGCTACCCCATTACACAACTGCACCAGCAGCAAGTTTCACATGCAACATCTAGAACCTTTCAAAATTAGCATCATAGACAGTACATAGAGAGATGCATCTCATCTTGAAAACTGCTGAAGCGGAAGGCGAATATTGAGCCTTCATTCATGTTGAAGGTCTTTGCAACTATAGGCCAGTGCCTGTGGATGATTGACCGTCCATCCTTCAACCTCTTCAGGAACACTTCAATATTGAACCGTGGGTGTTGTATGAAAACTTTCCTCACCTCCTGACTACAGAGGTGGTTTGAGAGGTAATCATCAGTGAACCCTGAAAACAAGGATGTGCACAAATATCTTCTCTATATTGGAAACGGGGCAAAGGAATAAAAAAAAGGCAAGGTATAATAGTTACTACCATATTGTAAACCTCAGTGCTTCCCATTGTTTCCTTGCAACACATATAAGGTAGTTAGTCATCAGGTTAAGTAAGGGTTCGCATGCTATCGGTAAAATATGTTGATGAAAAATAAGCACATTGCAAATTCATCAGATTAATTCAAGCTACATGGAAAACCCATTTATCCAAACCAAGCATGATTAAGAACTAGTAAATATAGCACTTGTATATGTTTCTCATGTATTAAGTGCAGCCAAATTCGATTTATTCCTCACATGGTATACAATATGAGAATGCAGCCACAGCAATTGAACATCGCATTGCAGAATTGAACCCAGCAGTTAACTAAACACCACAACAAATGAACCAAACGTTAACTGGGCAACAAATTGCACAATATAACATACTCCTAATAGAAGATCAGACATTTAACCAAACCAAGCATGCTTAACAACATGGAAATATAGCAATTGTATTTGTTTCTCATGTATTTAGTACAGCCAAATTCGATTTATTCCTCACATGGTATACAATAAGAGAATGCAGCCACAACAATTGAACATCGCATTGCAGAATTGAACCAAGCAGTTAACTAAACACCACAACAAATGAACCAAGCCACAACAAATGAACCAAGCAGTTAACTAAACACCAATTGAACAATATAACATACTCCTAATAGAAGATCAGCCAGTTAACCAAACCAAGCATGCTTAACAACTTGGAAATATTGCACCCTGAAGAATTGAACATCACATTTGCAGAATTGAACCAAGCAGTTAATTGAACACCACATTGCACGACATATAGAACATATACACTATAGCAGAAGATTTCATGGTGAAAGTAGATAGCACAATTCACTAGAATTTGTTAAGGAAAGGCAGTAGCTAGCAAACTGAACATGAGTCCTTATAGTGAGCAAATAAGACAAGCTACTCCTCATTGTCGGAGATATCAATGACGATTGGCTCCTTGGACATGGAAGAGGGCGAGGCCTCAGCATCGTGGGTGCCCTCGTTGTAGTGGTGAGTTGCCTGAGCCGCTCCGGGCACCAACCTGCTGACTCTCGAGATGAGGTAAGCACGTGCATGCTGAGAAAACACCTCGTAGTCCTCGTCAAAGGCACCAACGGTGGCCTCGAGAAAACGCCATGAATTGTCGTTTAAAGCAGCCATCCGCGTCGCGGCGACCGCGCGCGAGGCGTCAACGGTGGCCTCGACGGCGAGGTGCTCCTCCAAGATCTGGGGGTCGGCACGAATGGCAGCCATCGCGACCTCATCCGCGCGTGCGGCCGCGATTTGCTTCTCCGCTGCCAAATGCTCCTTGAGGTCCTGGCTATACTGCGTGCACCATGGCTTAGGCCGGCGCTTATTTGGTGGAGGGGTCGGTGATTTGGGTGGAAGGTGTCGCGCTCGCGCCGGCGGTCGGGGCATGTGGGATGTGGAAGGAGGAGGAGGATGTGGGTCGGGTGTGGATTACCTGCCTGGATAGGCGAGGCCGAGCAGCGTGAAGGAGGGTCGTCGGCAAGGAGGCGGCGGCGCTGCAAGCAAGGAGTGAAAGATTCAACTTGGAAAGGAAGGCGAAAAGGGGGGAAATGTGGATTTTGGTAATGGGGAGGGGCGGGAAGGTAGATATTTCCGCGAAAGCCGAAAAATTTGGAATCGCTTCAGCCAAAAAACTGGCACGCAAAGTGTCTCAGACACGGTCCCTTATTCAGACACGGTCCAAAGATATTTTATGATGCATCTCACACTGTTGGTTATAATAAACTGTGTGGGATCTACTTGAGTTTTCGCCTTGATTTGAATTGCATAATGGGGTCACAGCAGCCATGGACGGTGTTTGAATTGCTAGACCTTTTATCAGCAGTGATCATAAAAGAATTGGAATTATTCAGGGTTCGTTTGGACATTTTTATGCATTAAGTGAGTTTTCAATGCATTTATGTGCATATTTCAAATTTGAACTACATGCACATGCTCTAGTGCATATAAACTGGTTGAAAATCGAATCTTTGTCCTTGGGTGCATGTTTAGGTCCCATGCAAGAAATGCGAATGAATGTCAAACACCCTGCCACCATCACTCGGCCGCAAACATTGAGATACCTGGTTTTTAAATTCTAGTAAATCCAAAACTCGTCTGAAATTCATGAAACTTGGCATGCTATCATGGAGCGGCATCAACATGGCGTGGTAAAGTTTTTGTCCCATTTGGGGCAGGTTTGGGTATATGCTTCTCACAAACCAGAGCTTCTCACAACAAGCATGATGGTTCCGGTAGGGAATGCCCCAACTTTGGGGACGAAATGATATCCATTGCCTCTAATTGCTTTCAATATTTTTCTCGTGTCAACATAGAACAACAGGAGTGTTGTGTTATTTTGTGATTTTTCGGGGTTCGTTTGGACATTTTTATGCATTAAGTGAGTTTTCAATGCATTTATGTGCATAATTCAAATTTGAACTACATGCACATGCTCCGGTGCATATAAATTGGTTTACAAATCAAATCTTTTATCCTTGGGTGCATGCTTAGGTCCCATGCAAGAAATGGGAATGAATGTCAAGCACCCTGCCACCGTCACGCGGCCGCAAACATTGAGATACCTGGTTTTTAAATGCTAGTAAATCCAAAACTCGTCTGAAATTCATGAAACTTGGCATGCTATCATGGAGCGGCATCAACATGGCGTGGTAAAGTTTTTGTCCCATTTGGGGCAGGTTTGGGTATATGCTTCTCACAAACCAAAGCTTCTCACAACAAGCATGATGATTTCGGTAGGGAACGCCCCAACTTTGGGGGCGAAACGATATCCATTGTCTCTTATTGATTTTAAAAAAATTCTCGTGTCAACATAGAACAATAGGAGTGTTGTGCTATTTTTTGTGATTTTTCAGGGTTTGTTTGGACATTTTTATGCATTAATTGAGTTTTCAATGCATTTATGTGCATATTTCAAATTTGAACTACATGCACATGCTCCAGTGCATATAAATTGGTTGAAAAATCAAATCTTTGTCATTGGGTGCATGTTTAGGTCCCATGCAAGAAATGGGAATGAATGTCAAACACCCTGCCACCATCACTCGGCCGCAAACATTGAGATACCTGGTTTTTAAATTCTAGTAAATCCAAAACTCGTCTGAAATTCATGAAACTTGGCATGCTATCATGGAGCGGCATCAACATGGCGTGGTAAAGTTTTTGTCCCATTTGGGGCAGGTTTGGGTATATGCTTCTCACAAACCAGAGCTTCTCACAACAAGCATGATGGTTTCGGTAGGGAATGCCCCAACTTTGGGGACGAAATGATATCCATTACCTCTAATTGCTTTCAATCTTTTTCTCGTGTCAACATAGAACAACAGGAGTGTTGTGTTATTTTGTGATTTCCGGGGTTCGTTTGGACATTTTTATGCATTAAGTGAGTTTTCAATGCATTTATGTGCATAATTCAAATTTGAACTACATGCACATGCTCCGGTGCATATAAATTGGTTTAAAAATCAAATCTTTTATCCTTGGGTGCATGCTTAGGTCCCATGCAAGAAATGGGAATGAATGTCATGCACCCTGCCACCGTCACGCGGCCGCAAACATTGAGATACCTGGTTTTTAAATACTAGTAAATCCAAAACTCGTCTGAAATTCATGAAACTTGGCATGTTATCATGGAGCGGCATCAACATGGCGTGGTAAAGTTTTTGTCCCATTTGGGGCAGGTTTGGGTATATGCTTCTCACAAACCAGAGCTTCTCACAACAAGCATGATGATTTCGGTAGGGAACGCCCCAACTTTGGGGGCGAAACGATATCCATTGCCTCTTATTGATTTTAAAAAAATTCTCGTGTCAACATAGAACAATAGGAGTGTTGTGCTATTTTTTGTGATTTTTCAGGGTTTGTTTGGACATTTTTATGCATTAAGTGAGTTTTCAATGCATTTATGTGCATATTTCAAATTTGAACTACATGCACATGCTCCAGTGCATATAAATTGGTTGAAAAATCAAATCTTTGTCCTTGGGTGCATGTTTAGGTCCCATGCAAGAAATGGGAATGAATGTCAAACACCCTGCCACCATCACTCGGCCGCAAACATTGAGATACCTGGTTTTTAAATTCTAGTAAATCCAAGACTCGTCTGAAATTCATGAAACTTGGCATGCTATCATGGAGCGGCATCAACATGGCGTGGTAAAGTTTTTGTCCCATTTGGGGCAGGTTTGGGTATATGCTTCTCACAAACCAGAGCTTCTCACAACAAGCATGATGGTTTCGGTAGGGAATGCCCCAACTTTGGGGACGAAATGATATCCATTACCTCTAATTGCTTTCAATCTTTTTCTCGTGTCAACATAGAACAACAGGAGTGTTGTGTTATTTTGTGATTTTTCGGGGTTCGTTTGGACATTTTTATGCATTAAGTGAGTTTTCAATGCATTTATGTGCATAATTCAAATTTGAACTACATGCACATGCTCCGATGCATATAAATTGGTTTAAAAATCAAATCTTTTATCCTTGGGTGCATGCTTAGGTCCCATGCAAGAAATGGGAATGAATGTCAAGCACCCTGCCACCGTCACGCGGCCGCAAACATTGAGATACCTGGTTTTTAAATGCTAGTAAATCCAAACTCGTCTGAAATTCATGAAACTTGGCATGCTATCATGGAGCGGCATCAACATGGTGTGGTAAAGTTTTTGTCCCATTTCGGGCAGGTTTGGGTATATGCTTCTCACAAACCAGAGCTTCTCACAACAAGCATGATGATTTCGGTAGGGAACGCCCCAACTTTGGGGGCGAAACGATATACATTGCCTCTTATTGATTCTAAAAAATTTCTCGTGTCAACATAGAACAATAGGAGTGTTGTGCTATTTTTTGTGATTTTTCGGGGTTTGTTTGGACATTTTTATGCATTAAGTGAGTTTTCAATGCATTTATGTGCATATTTCAAATTTGAACTACATGCACATGCTCCAGTGCATATAAATTGGTTGAAAAATCAAATCTTTGTCATTGGGTGCATGTTTAGGTCCCATGCAAGAAATGGGAATGAATGTCAAACACCCTGCCACCATCACTCGGCCGCAAACATTGAGATACCTGGTTTTTAAATTCTAGTAAATCCAAAACTCGTCTGAAATTCATGAAACTTGGCATGCTATCATGGAGCGCCATCAACATGGCGTGGTAAAGCTTTTGTCCCATTTGGGGCAGGTTTGGGTATATGCTTCTCACAAACCAGAGCTTCTCACAACAAGCATGATGGTTTCGGTAGGGAATGCCCCAACTTTGGGGACGAAATGATATCCATTGCCTCTAATTGCTTTCAATCTTTTTCTCGTGTCAACATAGAACAACAGGAGTGTTGTGTTATTTTGTGATTTTTCGGGGTTCGTTTGGACATTTTTATGCATTAAGTGAGTTTTCAATGCATGTATGTGCATAATTCAAATTTGAACTACATGCACATGCTCCGGTGCATATAAATTGGTTTAAAAATCAAATCTTTTATCCTTGGGTGCATGCTTAGGTCCCATGCAAGAAATGGGAATGAATGTCAAGCACCCTGCCACCGTCACGCGGCCGCAAACATTGAGATACCTGGTTTTTAAATGCTAGTAAATCCAAAACTCGTCTGAAATTCATGAAACTTGGCATGCTATCATGGAGCGGCATCAACATGGCGTGGTAAAGTTTTTGTCCCATTTGGGGCTGGTCTGGGTATATGCTTCTAACAAACCAGAGCTTCTCACAACAAGCATGATGGTTTCGGTAGGGAACGCCCCAACTTTGGGGGCGAAACGATATCCATTGCCTCTTATTGATTTTTAAAAAATTCTCGTGTCAACATAGAACAATAGGAGTGTTGTGCTATTTTTTGTGATTTTTCAGGGTTTGTTTGGACATTTTTATGCATTAAGTGAGTTTTAAATGCATTTATGTGCACATTACAAATTTGAACTACATGCACATGCTCTAGTGCATATAAACTGGTTGAAAATCGAATCTTTGTCCTTGGGTGCATGTTTAGGTCCCATGCAAGAAATGCGAATGAATGTCAAACACCCTGCCACCATCACTCGGCCGCAAACATTGAGATACCTGGTTTTTAAATTCTAGTAAATCCAAAACTCGTCTGAAATTCATGAAACTTGGCATGCTATCATGGAGCGGCATCAACATGGCGTGGTAAAGTTTTTGTCCCATTTGGGGCAGGTTTGGGTATATGCTTCTCACAAACCAGAGCTTCTCACAACAAGCATGATGGTTTCGGTAGGGAATGCCCCAACTTTGGGGACGAAATGATATCCATTGTCTCTAATTGCTTTCAATCTTTTTCTCGTGTCAACATAGAACAACAGGAGTGTTGTGTTATTTTGTGATTTTTCGGGGTTCGTTTGGACATTTTTATGCATTAAGTGAGTTTTCAATGCATTTATGTGCATAATTCAAATTTGAACTACATGCACATGCTCCGGTGCATATAAATTGGTTTAAAAATCAAATCTTTTATCCTTGGGTGCATGCTTAGGTCCCATGCAAGAAATGGGAATGAATGTCAAGCACCGTGCCACCGTCACGCGGCCGCAAACATTGAGATACCTGGTTTTTAAATGCTAGTAAATCCAAAACTCGTCTGAAATTCATGAAACTTGGCATGCTATCATGGAGCGGCATCAACATGGCGTGGTAAAGTTTTTGTCCCATTTGGGGCTGGTCTGGGTATATGCTTCTAACAAACCAGAGCTTCTCACAACAAGCATGATGGTTTCGGTAGGGAACGCCCCAACTTTGGGGGCGAAACGATATCCATTGCCTCTTATTGATTTTTAAAAAATTCTCGTGTCAACATAGAACAATAGGAGTGTTGTGCTATTTTTTGTGATTTTTCAGGGTTTGTTTGGACATTTTTATGCATTAAGTGAGTTTTAAATGCATTTATGTGCACATTTCAAATTTGAACTACATGCACATGCTCTAGTGCATATAAACTGGTTGAAAATCGAATCTTTGTCCTTGGGTGCATGTTTAGGTCCCATGCAAGAAATGGGAATGAATGTCAAACACCCTGCCACCATCACTCGGCCGCAAACATTGAGATACCTGGTTTTTAAATTCTAGTAAATCCAAAACTCGTCTGAAATTCATGAAACTTGGCATGCTATCATGGAGCGCCATCAACATGGCGTGGTAAAGTTTTTGTCCCATTTGGGGCAGGTTTGGGTATATGCTTCTCACAAACCAGAGCTTCTCACAACAAGCATGATGGTTTCGGTAGGGAATGCCCCAACTTTGGGGACGAAATGATATCCATTGCCTCTAATTGCTTTCAATCTTTTTCTCGTGTCAACATAGAACAACAGGAGTGTTGCGTTATTTTGTGATTTTTCGGGGTTCGTTTGGACATTTTTATGCATTAAGTGAGTTTTCAATGCATTTATGTGCATAATTCAAATTTGAACTACATGCACATGCTCCGGTGCATATAAATTGGTTGAAAATCAAATCTTTGGTCCTTGGGTGCATGCTTAGGTCCCATGCAAGAAATGGGAATGAATGTCAAGCACCGTGCCACCGTCACTCGGTCGCAAACATTGAGATACCTGGTTTTTAAATTCTAGTAAATCCAAAACTCATCTGAAATTCATGAAACTTGGCATGCTATCATGGAGCGGCATCAACATGCCATGGTAAAGTTTTTGTCCCATTTGGGGCTGGTCTGGGTATATGCTTCTCACAAACCAGAGCTTCTCACAACAAGCATGATGGTTTCGGTAGGGAACGCCCCTACTTTGGGGGCGAAACGATATCCATTTCCTCTTATTGCTTTCAATTTTTTTTCTCATGTCAACATAGAACAACAGGAGTGTTGTGTTATTTTTTGTGATTTTTCGGGGTTCGTTTGGACATTTTTATGCATTAAGTGAGTTTTCAATGCATTTATGTGCATAATTCAAATTTGAACTACATGCACATGCTCCAATGCATATAAATTGGTTGAAAAATCAAATCTTTGTCCTTGGGTGCATGCTTAGGTCCCATGCAGGAAATGGGAATGAATGTCAAACATCCTGCCACCATCACTCGGCCGCAAACATTGAGATACCTGATTTTTGAATTCTAGTAAATCCAAAACTCGTCTGAAATTCATGAAAATTGGCATGCTATCATGGAGGGGCATCAACATGCCATGGTAAAGTTTTTGTCCCATTTGGGGCAGGTTTGGGTATATGCTTCTCACAAACCAGAGGTTCTCACAACAAGCATGATGGTTTCAGATAGAACACCCGTATGCAAAGTGAGAGCAGGATTTGTGCATCTCTTGAACACAAACGGTTCTTTTGGATGACCCGTGTGAATCACTATCGGGGTGGCGCAGTACTATTCGATTTGACAGCGGGCGGCGCAGTTCCCGATACGACTTTAATGCAGATGAGGGAGAGGGTAGCAGTTCACAAAATGTTGAACGGCCAATGATGCATCCTCCTTCAATTAGCATCGTCTGAATGCATGAGGGAAGTAATGGGAGGACCAGGAAAAGAGGCAGCACGATGTGAATGCAACGCAGTTTGCACTCATATAAAGGCGCCCCTCCATTCCAATGCATCTACCGCATCGTACGCACCTAAGCATTTGCCTAAGCACCTACACTAATAAGCGCAAAAGTGCCCACTCTAGACCCATGGTGGCGATCCGCGCGAGCAGCCAGCGGCTGTGCCAGATGGTCCACGACGCCGGCCTATGGCATGGCACCGCGGATCGTCTCCATACGGTGTTGGCGACCGGCTGGTGGATGGCCGCCGTCGACGCCAGCAGCGACTCTCGGTTGGACCTGATGATTGTTCGCACCACCAACAGATTCACCGTTGTCAAGAAGCTCGCGGACGACATCACCGTACTCCTCCAGCCCGTGCGTCCAGGCTCCTCATTGCCTGCCACCCTAATCGGCCTCCATGGTCGGAACCTCTTTGAAGCACTGGTGGCCCCGCGACTGCCCGTCGATGCCACGAAGAATGTCCACCTGGAGGTCGCGCTCGCCGCGAGGCGCCTCGCCCTGCAAGAAACCGTCGACCTACACATCCATGTGTACGAGCGAATCATGTACATAGGTATCTACAAGGCCAGTGAGGACGCTGCGACGTTGGCCTTCTTCAGCCGGCTGGAAGCCTTGGATGCCTTAGTTGAGAAGCACCTTGACCTCGCCACACAAGCCGCCTCTCCTTAGCCGCCGGTCGGTGGCCCGACCGGTGCACTGAGTTGAGGAGGAGGAGGTCGTACGTTGATGGATGCATCTTTCTTCTTGCCTCCTGTAACCACCACTGTGATTGCATCATCTTGGCCTTAATTCTTATTTTGCTATTGCATTCTCGTTCCAATGAATACAGACATGTGCAATCCCTTTGCTCAATACAGACATGTCCGTTCCAGTCTTATTTTGATTGGCTTGAATGAAGGCCTATCCCGCCGTTAGGCGCCGCAGCACGCTGTGCTCACCGTTAGGCGCCGCGGCGCGCTATGCTCATGTCCGTCGGCGCGCTCGGCTTGTGGACAGCTTTTCCTTCATGTTCAACTGCTATATGCATATATATATATATATATATGGTTGCTCACCGTTGAGACCGTGGAGCGCTCTTCTCGCATCCCTCCGCGCGCGCTCTGCCAACGGTTGGGCGTGCACACGATCACATCGGGGGGCCCGTATGCATGCGGTTGCGCCGCGCATTGCCACGCGATGCAGTTACGTGCAGCACGCTGGAGTTACACGCTGCAAATTAGAACAGCCATCAGGGCCTGTCGATATTCCTGGTCGTCCGGCTTCCCCTTTAATTCCCGCGGCCATTATAACCTTAGTCTCTTCAACCTTTCGATCGTGCCCCACAACACAACAAGCACACCCACGACGACACATAGGGAGGGGATGTCCGGTGGTGCTCCAATGGAGTTCAGCGAGCATAGAGTGGAGACCCATGCGAGGGAGACAGATCTCTCGGTGGTGTACACCATCGACCCGGCCGTGGTGGATGACTACATCAACAGCGTTGAGCAGTTGCTTGCTGGAGACAAGTACAAGGTGGTCGGCATCGACCTCCAGTACACCGCCGGTCGTCCCGGCATAGATCAGAAGGTTGCCGTCGCCCAGTTGTGTGTGCGCCATCATGTCATCATCTACCACTACTGCATGGCCACAGAGCCTTGCGACCATTTCAACAGGTTTGTCAACAACACTGACTACAAGTTCGCCACGGTGGATACCACCAACGATGTAAAAGCGCTCAGTGTTACGGGCTTGGCCTGCAAAACCTTGTCGAAATCCGTGACCACTACACGGTCTGGGGTAGCACGAATAAGGACTCCCTGGTCGAACTCGCCTCGGCCATCATCGACCCCTACTACGAAAAGATGAAGCAGGATGCCTAGAGAACAAGTCTTGTATCCTGGCAGAGGGCCTGGATGCGGCAACTGGATGAACCTCACTTCAGGTTTGCGTCCAAGAGCATGTACACATGCTACGAGATGCACAGGCGGATCGTTGACATGAGGAAGTGCCTCATTACCCAAATCGACGAGCCCGGATCGAGCCACAAGCAGAGCAAGCGTCACAAGAAGTAGATGATGATCAGATGATCGTTTATGATAGTTAATCATGCATGTAATATATAGTTTACTTTATTGGTGTGTGGAAATTCCATGTGTGTAGTAGCCACCTATGTAATTATGCATGTAATAGTTTACTTTGGTGTGTGCAAATGACATGGTTTTAGTAGCCACCTATGTAAGTGGATGTTTAATTCGGTTATGCAAGCATGTTCTTATAAGTGTGTGTGTGTGTGTGTGTGTGTGTGTGTGTATGTGTGTGTATGTTGTTGTTCTGTATGCAATCCCATCGCACAACACACACGTCTTGTTAAGTTGAACCATTTCTGTTTTCTTGTGTCAACACAAACAGTTCGTCCGAGTGAACCGCATGCCGTATATCGCACACACCTTCATCTAGCTGACCGTTTCTTTTGTGTTGCCTAATCACAAACAGTTCATCCGAGTGAACTGTATGTTGTACATCGCTCACACCTTCATCTGGCTGCCCGTTTATTTTGTCCCTCCTCATCGAAAATGGTTAATTTAACTAAACCGTATGCCCTGAATCACACACGCAACTAAAATCTGAACCTTGTTTGATGCATCCTCCATCACAAACGTTTTGCACCTTTTTTGACGGGTTTTTTACACCACCGTTTGCGACTATGGCATCACACACAGTTTCGTCAAAGGGTCTCTGATCGTAGTGTCGCGTTAGCAGCATCTTGCAGTAGTGTTTGAGCCCTTATCTTTTTGCATTGGTGATGGATGAGGTCACAAGGGATATACATGGAGATATCCCATGGTGTATGCTCTTTGCGGATGATGTGGTGCTAGTTGACAATAGTCGGACGGGGTAAATAGGAAGTTAGAGTTATGGGGACAAACCTTGGAATCGAAAGGGTTTAGGCTTAGTAGAACTAAAACCTAGTACATGATGTGCGGTTTTAGTACTACTAGGTGTGAGGAGGAGAAGGTTAGCCTTCATGGCCAGGTGGTACCTCAGAAGGACACCTTTCGGTATTTGGGGTCAATGCTGCAGGAGGTTGGGGGTATTGATGAAGATGTGAACCATCAAATCAAAGCCGGATGGATGAAGTGGCACCAACCTTCTGGCATTCTTTGTGACAAGAGAGCGCTACAAAGGCTAAAAGGCAAGTTCTACAGGACGGCGGTTCGACTGCAATGTTGTATGGCGCTGAGTGTTGGCCGACTAAAAGGCGACATGTTCAATAGTTAGGTGTGGCGGAGATGTGTATGTTGAGATGGATGTGTGGCCACACAAGGAAGGATCGAGTGCGGGATGATGATATACGAGATAGAGTTGGGGTAGCACCAATTGAAGAGAAGCTTGTCCAACATCGTCTGAGATGGTTTGGGCATATTCAGCGCAGGCCTCCAGAAGCTCCGTTGCATAGCAGACAGCTAAAGCATGCGGAGAATGTCAAGAGAGGGCGGGGTAAACTGAATTTGACATGGGAGGAGTCCGTTAAGAGAGACCTGAAGGATTCGAGTATCACCAAAGAGCTAGCTATGGATAGGGGTGCGTGGAAGCTTGCTATCCGTGTGCCAGAGCCATGAGTTGGTTGCGAGATTTTATGGGTTTCACCTCTAGCCTACCCCAACTTGTTTTGGACTAAAGGCTTTGCTGTTGTTGTTGAAGTATCCTTTTATGCTATTCAGAAATTCTATATCATTTCCAATCAACAATATGTCATCCACATATAATATCAGAAATGCTACAGAGCTCCCACTCACTTTCTTGTAAATACAGGCTTCACCGAAGTCTGTATAAAACCATATGCTTTGATCACCTCATCAAAAGCGTATATTCCAACTCCGAGATGCTTGCACCAGTCCATAGATGGATTGCTGGAGCTTGCACACCTTGTTAGCACCTTTAGGATCGACAAAACCTTCTGGTTGCATCATATATAACTCTTCTTTAATAAATCCATTAAGGAATGAAGTTTTGACGTTCATTTGCCAGATTTCATAAATTATAAAATGCAGTAATTGCTAACATGATTCAGACTGACTTAAGCATCCCTACGGGTGAGAAAGTCTCATTCTAGTCAACCCCTTGAACTTGTCGAAAACCCTTTGCGACAAGTCGAGCTTTGTAGATGGTGACATTACCATCAGCATTTGTCTTCTTCTTAAAGATCCATTTATTCTCAATGGTTTGCCGATCATCGGACAAGTCCACCAAAGTCCATACTTTGTTCTCATACATGGATGCTATCTCAGATTTCATGGCCTCAAGTTATTTATCGGAATCTGGGCTCATCATAGCTTCTTCATAGTTCGTAGATTCGCCATGGTCTAATAACATGACTTCCAGGACAGGATTACCATACCATTCTGGTGCGGAACGTGCTTTGTTCGACCTACGAGGTCCAGTAGTAACTTGATCTGAAGTTTCACAATCATCATCATTAGCTTCCTCTATAGTTGGTGTAGGCATCATGGGAATTGATTTCTCTTATGTGCTATTTTCCAATTCGAGAGAAGGTACAATACCTCATCAAGTTCTACTTTCCTCCCACTCACTTCTTTCGAGAGAAACTCCTTCTCTAGAAAGGATCCATTCTTGGCAACAAAGATCTTGCCTTCGGATCTGTGGTAGAAGGTGTACCCAATTGTTTCCTTAGGGTATCCTATGAAGACGCACTTCTCCGATTTGGGTTCGAGCTTATCAGGCTGAAGTCTTTTGACATAAGTGTCACAACCCCAAATTTTAAGAAACGACAGCCTCGGTTTCTTGCCAAACCACAGTTCATACGGTGTTGCCTCAACAGATTTAGACGGTGCCCTATTTAACATGAATGCGGTTGTCTCTAATGCATAACCCCAAAATGATAGTGATAAATCATTAAGAGACATCATAGAACGCACCATATCCAATAAAGTATGGTTACGACGTTCGGACACACCATTACACTGTGGTGTTCCAGGTGGCGTGAGTTGTGAACCAATTCCACATTGTTTTAAATGAAGGCCAAACTCGTAACTCAAATAATTGCCTCTGTGATCAGATCGTAGAAACTTTATTTTCTTGTTATGATGATTCTCCACTTCAATCTGAAATTCTTTGAACTTTTCAAATATTTCAGACTTGTGTTTCATCAAGTAGATATACCCATACCTACTCAAATCATCTGTGAAGGTCAAATTCTAATGATACCCGTCGCATGCCTCAATACTCATCGGACCGCATACATCGGTATGTATTATTTCCAATAAGTCATTAGCTCACTCCACTGTTCTGGGGAACAGAGTTTTAGTCATGTTTCCCATGAGTCATGGTTCGCAAGTATCAAATGATTCATAATCAGGTGATTCCAAAAGTCCATCCGCATGGAGTTTCTTCATGCGCTTTCCACCAATATGACCTAAACGGCAGTGCCACAAATATGTTGCACTATCATTATCAACTTTGCATATTTTGGCATCAATATTATGAATATGTGTATCACTACGATCGAGATTCAACAAGAATAGACCATTCATCAAGGGTGCATGACCATAAAAGATATTACTCATATAAATAGAAAAACCATTATTCTCTGATTTAAATGAATAACTGTCTCGCAATAAACAAGATCCAGATATAATGTTCATGCTCAATGCTAGCACCAAATAACAATTATTGAGGTCTAAAACTAATCCCAAAGGTATATGTAGAGGTAGCGTGCCGACGGCGATCACATCGACCTTGGAACCATTCCCGGCGCGCATCGTCACCTCCTCCTTAGCCAATCTTTGTTTTCCATGGCTCCTATTTTGAGTTACAAATATGACCAACTAAACCAGTATCAAATACCCAGGCGCTACTACGAGCATTAGTAAGGTACACATCAATAACATGTATATCAAATATACCTTTGTTCACTTTGCCATCCTTCTTATCCGCCAAGTATTTGGGGCAGTTCCGCTTCCAGTGACCATTCCCTTTGCAGTAGAAGCACTCAGTTTCAGGCTTGGGTCCAGCTTTGGGTTTCTTCCTGGGAGTGGCAACTTGCTTTGCATTCTTCTTGAAGTTCCCTTTCTTTCCCTTGCCCTTTTTGTTGAAACTAGTGGTCTTGTTAACCATCAACACTTGATGCTCCTTCTTGATTTCTACCTCTGCGGCCTTAAGCATTGCGAAGAGCTCATGAATCGTTTTCGTCATCCCTTGCATATTATAGTTCATCACGAAGGCTTTGTAGCTTGGTGGCAGTGATTGGAAAACTCTGTCAATAACATTATCAACTGGAAGATCAACTCCCAACTGAGTCAAGTGGTTATGATACCCAGACATTTTGAGTATGTGTTCACTGACAGAACTATTCTCCTCCATCTTGCAGTTGTAGAACTTGTTGGAGACTTCATATCTCTCAACCTGGGCATTTGCTTCAAATATTAACTTCAACTCTTGGAACATCTTATATGCTCCATGATGTTCAATACGTCTTTGAAGTCCCGGTTCTAAGCTGTAAAGCATGGCACACTCAACTATTGAGTAGTCCTCAGATCGAGCTTGCCAAACGTTCATAACATATGCAGTGGCTCCTGCAGCAGGTTTATCACCTAGCGGTGCATCAAGGACATAATTCTTCTGTGCAACAATGAGGATAATCCTCAAGTTACGGACCCAATCCGTGTAGTTGCTAGCATCATATTTCAACTTAGCTTTCTCTAGGAATGCATTAAAATTCAGGGGAATGGTAGCACGGGCCATTGATCTACAACATAGATATGCAAAACTATTAAGACTAAGTTCATGATAAATTAAGTTCAATTAATCAAATTATTAATGAACTCCCACTTAAATAAACATCCCTCAAGTTATATAAGTGATACATGATCCAAATCAACTAACCCATGTCCTATCATCACGTGAGATGGGGTAGTCATCAATGGTGAACATCTCTATGTTGATCATATCTACTATATGACTCACGTTCGACCTTTCGGTCTCTAGTGTTCCGAGACCATGTCTGTACATGCTAGGCTCGTCAAGTTTAACCCAAGTATTCTGCATGTGCAAAACTGTCTTACACCCGTTGTATGTGAACATAGAGTCTATCACACCCGATCATCACGAGGTGCTTCGAAACGATGAACTTTGGCAATGGTGCATACTCGGGGAGAACACTTTTTATCTTGAAATTTAGTGAAGGAACCATCTTATAATGATACCGCCGTTCTAAGCAAAAAACTATGCATAAACGATAAACATCAAATGCAATCAAAATATGTGACATGATATGGCCATCATCATCTTGTGCTGTTGATCTCCATCTCCAAAGCATCGTCATGATCTCCATCGTCACTGGCTCGACACCTTGATCTCCATCGTTTCGTCGGGGTCGTCTCGCCAACTATTGCTTCTATGACTATTGCTAACGCATAGCGGTAAAGTAAAGCAATTACATAGCGTTTGCATTTCATACAATAATTAAGAGACAACCCTAAGGCACCTGCCGATTGTCGATATTACAAAACATGATGATCTCATACAACAACATATATCACAGCACGTCTTTACCATATCACATCACAACATGCCCTGCAAGAACAAGTTAGACGTCCTCTACTTTGTTATTGCAAGTTTTACGTGGTTGCTACGGGCTTCTAGCAAGAATTGTTCTTAACTATGCAAAAACCACAACGGTGATTTATCAAGTTCATTGTTTTAACCTTCTTCAAGGACCGGCCGTAGTCGAATTTGATTAAACTAAAGTAGGAGAAACAGACACCCGCCAGCCACCTTTATGCAAAACAAGTTGCATGTCAGTCAGTGGAACCGGTCTCATGTGCGTGGACATGTAAGATTGGTCCGGGCCACTTCATCCCACAATTCTGCCGAATCAAAATAAATGTTGGTGGTAAGCAGTATGACTATCACCGCCCACAACTCTTTGTGTTCTACTCGTGCATATCATCTACACATAGAGTTGGCTCGGAAACCACTGTTGGGAAATGTTGCATGGAAAACAAAAAAAAATCTACGCACACGCAAGATCTATCCATGGAGATGCATAGCAACGAGAGGGGAGAGTGTGCCTACGTACCCTCGTAGACCGTAAGCAGCAGCGTTTAGTAACGTGGTTGATGTAGTCGAACTTCTTCGTGATCCAACCGATCAAGTACTGAACATACGGGACCTCCGCGTTCAGCTCATGTTTAGCTCGATGACGTCCTCGCCTTCTTGATCTAGTAAGATGGCGAAGTAGTGGATGGGTTTCGGCAGCACGACGGCATGGTGACGGTGGTGGTGATATTATCTCCGCAGGGCTTCGCCTAAGCACTGCGAAAATATGACCGAGGGACAAAACTGTGGAGGGGGCGCCGCACACGGCTAAGAGATTGTCGTGGTTATGTGTGGAGCCCCCTCCCACGTATATATAGGTGGGGGAGAGGGGAGCAGCCAGGAGGCACCCTAATTAGGGCCGAATCCTACTTGGGCTCCTGCCTTGCCCCCCCCCTACCATATATGTTGGAGGGGGGAGGAAAGGGGGGAGAGGGAATGAAGGGGGAGGCCGAATCCCCCTCCTTCCTTTCTCCCATAGGCCAGCTGCCATAGGGGGTGCGCCAGCCCCTTGTGGGCTGGTGTGCTCCCCTTTGATGGCCCAATAGGCCCATCATCCTCCCGGGGGTTTCCGGAACCCCTTCCGGTGATCCGATGACTACCCGGTGCACTCCGAAACTCTTCCGGTGTACGAATAGTATCGTCCTATATATCAATCTTTACCTCGAGACCATTCTAGAGCTCCTTGTCATGTCTGTGATCTCATCCGGAACTCCGAACTACATTCGGTCACCAAATCATATAACTCATTGAGAAACAGTATAACGGGGCTAGCTATGAGCCTCCACAGCGATTTCACTGTCACAGCCGTCGGATCATCAAACATACGGTGTAGATCAAAGTCGGGCGTCCCTACTCGCCCGCGCACGTCGCACGCCGTCTCGTGGGCCGCTGCTCCGCGGAACGACCTCCTCTTCCTTTAGTAATCGGGTCGTCAAGGCCCACTTATTCCCAGTCGGACGCTAACAGCCTAGGTCACCCTCGAACGAACAGCTTCTCCGTGTCGCCGTCCTTCCTCCTCATGATGTGCTGGCATTCCTCCCTCCTCGATGCATCGTCGATCCGCCGGTACGGTCCACCCCCCTCCCCCCTCTACACTTCCTCCATAGCCCCTTCCTTTATGTTTTAATATTTTATGTCATGCAGTGTTCGTGTATTTATTTATTTAATGGTGGTTGCTGCGGCCGCCCCGCCGTGGGCTTTCACCGCCGGCTGTCGCTGGAGGCAAACTACCTAGATGGTTTCGCGGTGGCGATGGAGGCGCTAGATACATGCTTTCTCGTGTGCCTTCTTGTCGCCTCTGCTCTTCCAATGATGCGGATCCAGGAACAGAGTCCAACCCTCTCCCCTTCGTGTTCTGCACTTCTTCTGCATGCTCTTTGACAAACATCAAATTATGTTTTTATGTCTCAATGTGTTCGGTTTCAATTCCCATGTGAGAAGATCCTTCTAAGGAAGGCTAGGAATTGGTACTGAAATTCTGAATATGCATAGGTACAAAGAACCTTGAATTTTGTCCAGGTGAGCATGACATTGATTCTAGTTCTTGTGATATTTGTCTCTAACTTAATTCATCTTGGCACCGGTTCAAAATAAATAAATTCATCTTGGCATGATTATTATGTGGTTCAAGTGCTAATCAAGTGAGCTGAGCATTTAGTTTCTTCGTTGTGCCATGCTATTAGGAATAACATGTTATTTTATCCACCGGTCTCTAATAAATGAGAAGTTCATTCTTTGTTTACACTTGTGACTAAAACACATTTGGTTTCCTATTGTAATTTCTTTTTTCAGATTTTGGTGTGTTATTCTTGAATATATTATGTGCACGAATTATTTCTGGAAATATTTCCCCCTTTCTCTAGAGTCCATATTCACTATTAATTTCTGAAATTCAATTTTCATGTTGTTGAGCCCACAATGCTCCTAAAAGTATTACATGCACATGGAGCGCAGGGTGAGTGCCCATGTTAGCAATCTTGTGTTCCTTTTTCAAGATTTAGGATTTAGTTTGGTTAAGAAAGCTTGTCGTTGCACTGTATTAACATTGCTTGATCTATGGTTTTTAAGCTTTTGAGCCCTAGATCCTCTCTTTGGAAAGTATTGCAGGCAACCAGTGAAGCCGAAGCCATTTATGAACGCAAGGAAGACAAACTATTAAGTATGTTTTATGATTTTATGAGAAGTTTAAATTTTCAGCTGAACGAGTTGCCCAAGATTGCACATCTGAACCTAATCTTACTTTTACTTCTGCAGATGCCATGAAATTGTAAAGGTATCTTTCTATTCCTAGAATGATTTGACAAGGCCCATGTCGACGATCTATGCACCATCACCTACGACCAAGTTGTCTAAAAAAACAGTCCATTAGTTGTGAGATGCTTACTGCTAAAATCAGTGGTCGGCGTGGCATGAATAAAATTTGTAGCATGACATTTGGATATGACGTTTTTATGTGCACCTGACACACCTTGAGGATTAAAGCTACGCTTGAGTCAATTCGAATATTGTACAGTTGATCTCTTTATTGGGAGTTAGATTCAAAAAAGCTAAGTTATATGTGATAAAATTCAACTTATTGTCCTTCTGTATCATGGTTTGTAATTTGTTATGGTGTCAGGGCACAGCTGAGACGCACCTAGCCTGTAGAGCTTAACACTTTGAACAGTTCTCTTGAAAATATCTCAAACATATATTTGGACCCATACAAATTATCCATTTTTTCTGAAACACTGCTTGGATTTTTCAAAAATTGTCTTAAGTATTTGTTGTCAATATGAGCGGGCGCGGTAAAACGCGCCTTCATGTTCTAGTATAACACTATATCGTCAACGAATGTTAAGCGTGCGGACCCTACAGGTTCGAGAACTATGTAGACATGACCGAGACACCTCTCCGGTCAATAACCAATAGCGGAACCTGGATGCCCATATTGGTTCCTACATATTTTACAAAGATCTTTATCGGTCGAACCTTATGACAAGATACGTAATTCCCTTTGTCCATCAGTATGTTACTTGCCCGAGATTCGACCGTCGGTATCTTCATACCTAGTTCAATCTCGTTACTGGCAAGTCTCTTTAATCGTTCTGTAATACATCATCTTGCAACTAACTCCTTAGTCACTTTACTTGCAAGGCTTATTATGATGTGTATTACCGAGAGGGCCCAGAGATACCTCTCCGATACACAGAGTGACAAATCCTAATATCGATCTATGCCAACTCAACAAACATCTTGGGAGATACCTGTAGAGCTTCTTTATGATCACCCAGTTATGTTGTGACGTTTGATAGCACATAAGGTATTCCTCTGGTATCCGGGAGTTGCATAATCTCATAATTGAAGGAATATGTATTTGACATTAAGAAAGAAATAGCAATAAACTAAACGATCAAATGCTAAGCTAACGGATGGGCCTTGTCCATCACATCATTCGTAACATCCCAAATTTTTAATTTGGAATGTTATACATTAGATCATCAATGCATATCATATTTTATTTGCTTTTGGTTTTGATCCAAGAAATTATACGCAACTCAAGAACCCAGGGAGAGAGTTGGGGATTTCATTATTTTCATATTTGAGTTTTCTCAAATTTTGAGAATAGGATCATTTGATTTTATTTATTTTATTTTCAGTTATTTATATTACAAAAATATGAGAGAGGGAATAAAATGACTTTCCCAAAATAAAGAAATATTGAGGATTTAATAATAAAATCAAACGAGATTTTATTTCAGAGTTTTTCGCTATTTTATTTGAATTTAGGAAAATACGCGTTTTTTCAAAATTGCATTTAGGCCCCAAATAAATGTTCACTTTGTCCGGCTTGATTTTAGAAGTCGGGGAAAATTTATTTCGGGATTTTTGGATTCCATTTAGTATTTCTTTTCTTTGTTTTTTTGAGCGTAATTATTTAAAAAAAACGCAACCGACCTACGGGCCGTGTCCGACCCGGACACTAGGCCCGTCCAGGCTTTATAAGCCGGGGAGCCCAGCCCGGGTACTCCCAAATCCTAGCGCCCCAGCCCCACCGCCCGCGCCCGACGCCGCCGCCGCCGCCCGAGGTGCCTCGTTTTCCGCGCCGTCGGTTTTTCTCAAAAAACCGTGCGGTTTTTTCGTCGGTTTTCCATCGGTTTTTTTTCAGTTTCCTTTTTTTATTTAGATCGTGTTTTTTCGGTTTAGGTTAAGTAGCGAGCGTTCACTAGTTCGTTCGTTTTAACGAACGTGTTTGTCGTTTAGATCCAGATAACGAACGTTCGTTCGTTAATCTGTTCGTCGTTTTTCTTTTTCTCGGATTTTCCGCGATTATTTCTGATCGCGATTTCTGATCCAATTTTCGTTTTAGTATAACTTTTCGCTCGTTTATCGGAATCAGGCGATTCAAGCGCCTAGAGTTTTGTCTCGAAACCCTCTATCCGTTTAACCAACTTAAACAAGTTTTTGCTTCTGTAAAATTTGACTTAGATCCAGATTAGTAGAACCAAGTTGTTTTCTTTCACCGTTTGACTTTCGTTGCTTTGTTTGATTTGATTCTTTTTGCAAACCGGAGTTCTTAAGTTGAACTTTTTGGTTAGATCTATTATTTGAGTTTTACCTGTGCATTAGATGAGTACTTATTGTATGCTTGTTTGTTTGTCTGCGATAGAATACCCGGAGTGCGCCGCCTGTTACTTCGAATCTCTAGGTTTCGCGGATCATCAGCAAGGCAAGTAACACTTTGATCATACCTCTTTTACTACCCAGTTTTATTGCATTAGATCAATCCTCAAACATTGCATGATTAGGATCTAATTAAATTGTGGGATGGGAAGCAGTTGAGGTAGTACCTATTACCTGTTTTATTATCAAACCTTTGGGAGTTACTTCTACGTTTGCTTATTATGCCATGCTATGCTAGTAGACGTGGATTGGGTGAGTGATATCCATGACAGATGTGAGATTGTTAATTAATGGTTTATCTAAGGTGGCAACTTAAACACACATCTGGGTGGATTGAGGTACCTGGGTTTCCAGGATTGCCTGTTGTTTTTGTTTATGGACCGCCACCCAGGCCCAAAGGAATCATGAGATTATTCATACTAGAAACTTCCGTGTGCAGCCACAAGCCATTATGGGCTCTGGCATAGTTGATTAAGTCATGCGAACTCTTACAGGGTAGACTAGCAGATGTAGGGGAAAGTAGGTGTACCGGTCTATCCATCGTAAGGTGCTAGCATTTCTGAAGACTATGTCTCGGTCATCCGTTTCTCAAACACCATGTAGTGCGAGAAATCCAACGTAGGCGATCAAGTCTTGTGGGGAAAAGTGCGCAAACCTCTGCAGAGTGTACAAACTAATCATGATTAGCCGTGTCCCCGGTTATGGACGTTTTGAGTATCTAGTACTTGGATATCATGTGAATCTCATCATGTTACTTTTAAATTAATATTGTTGGGTTTTAATGATGATTACTTTAATTGGGATTGAGGATGCTGTTAACCATTCTCAATGTTTAACAACCACCATGATAGTTAAATAAATTTTATTCCTTTGAAGTAGGGAAAAATTGGCTTTACGCAAAAACTGTAACCATAGAGTTTTCCACCAGCCATATATGCATGTAGTATAGGCTTAATCTTTCATTACTCTCTATGTGTTACATTGCCAGCATATTCCATGTGCTGACCCGTTTTTGGGCTGCAACGTTTCATGTTGCAGACTTTTCAGACGACGAGTAAGGTACTTTTAGGTCGTGGTTCTATACTCAGTGATGCCGTTGGAGTTGATGGACTCGCTTATCTTCCAAGCCTTCCGCTGTTATCGTTATTAGATGGCCTTAAGCCATATTATTGTAATAAGTTCTCTTTTGAGACATCGATGTAATAAGTGTGTGATTGCTACTCTGTTATAAATCCTTCAAGTACTGTGTGGTGTCAGCATTACTGATCCAGAGATGACACCTGAGCACAGAGATCCGACTGTCAGAGGTCTGGTCGCTACATCATTCTCCTAACGATATGATCCCGTTATCAAGTGACAACACATGTCTATGGCTAGGAAACCTTAACATGTATAGGGACACGGTATTTGTTTATGTATCCATACATGTATTTAAGTTTCCGATCAATACAATTCTAGCATGAATAATAAACCTTTATCATGAATAAGAAAATATAAAATAACAACTTTATTAGTGCCTCTAGGGCATATTTCCTTCACCTCAAGGGGTGAAAACTGTTATGGCCTGGCCCATGCAAAAAACACAAAACACGACCCAAGGCCACAGACGACGTAGCCGCAAGTTTGCTCGTCCCCTAAAGGCCCAACAAGAAAGAAAGACACTGTTGGGATGGATAAAGGGGACGACTAAGCACGGGCACTTCTTGCGGGGAGACCCAACGGACACTGTGGGAGTGCTCCCAGCACACCACTTGGGGTGTCCCACCGCCGTCATGTGGCGCGTGCTGGGCCCACATGAACTATTCCTACGTGTTTCGGGTTTTTTTTTATTCTAGGAAAGGGCGTTTTGAATTTTCCTTGGGTTTTCCTAGGTTTTTGTGGTTTTCTTTCTTTCTTTAATTTTTCCCCGCGTGAGGCACACCGGTGAAGAATCACAAATATGCTTCACGGTTAAGCACCTATACTTCCCGAAAAGTGAAAAACACAGTTGTGCTTTCACGTGAAGCGCAGTAGTGCTTCTCATAAAATGAAAATCACAGTTGTGCTTCTTGTGAAGCACAATTGTGTTTCTCGAAAAATGAAAAGCATAACTTCCGGTTTCCGATTTTCACATGTTTCCATGTTTTCCGTTTCCTGTTTTTTGTACTTTCTGATTTATTTTATTTCTCCTAACCAATGTATATTTTTTATTTATGATTTTCTGAGGTTTTTTGGGGGGAAAGTCGCCTAACCTATTAACATGGGATCTAGTTTCTAATATCTCAACGCGAGAATCGCAACAGCAAAACAAGTTCATGATTTGAATGCACGGTTTAAGAGACAGAAATGTTTTTAAAAAGCCGAATGAACATAAAAAGAAGCATAAAACTCACGGGTCATGACAAGTGTCACACATGTAATTGTGCCACTTGACACAAGAGAAGGCTGGCCAACGCTGACATCTCCATTCAAATGTACTCGCTCGCCATCTCAAAGATGTTCGTTGAACTGTAACTACATTTCATATTGCCAGTTTGCCACTAGCATATTCAACAAGTGCGGCAACTATGATCATGAGGATCACACATATTCTGAATGGGTCTAGACACATAGCACACATGTCCGACCAAAGAATCTGTCTATAGCTTTGGTTAGGGTTGCAACCAATTCCCGTTTCATCTCACGAGTTCCAAACCCCGGCAGCAAAGAAAGCCTGTAATTCCTCATCAGAAAGAAATAAAATCTGGTAGAACTAAAGCCTGTAGATGTTTGAACAGCAGTAACAGTATCATTCTGAGGATAAAGAGGTGCCAAAGATAACATCTTGCCCAGACCTGATCCAGTAAAGCTATGTCCATTGGTGAGGTTTCGATTCTTAAGCGCTGCCTTAGATTCAGTCGGTAGGGCAATTGGCAGGGGAATTTTCCATGGCAGACTGCTCGCGTTTCCACTGGAGATGATGACCAGAGGACTGCTTTGGACTAACCCCTTTCTGGAATGGTGGCGAGTTCCATGGCAGCGGCCTCCCAATCTGCTGAATAGACGCCAAAAATCCAGGAGGTGCTTCTGCTTTCCGCATTACCTGAAAATACAAGATCTTAATAACAGAACTATTGACTACATGCTGTAATCTGGATCTGGTTAACTACTGCTGAGTGTAGTTGAGCTCACGTGATCTGAACTTATAAGTTACAACGAACTTTGATATGCCTCTGTTTCATTTCAGTAAACATTTTAGCCTAAGATGAGGTCCACTTTGTCTATATGTACATTATGGAACACCAACTTTCCAGTTTTGATGATGGGGTTTCTTTTGAGAGAAAAATATGGTTATATGAAGGCAAGCCATATATCGAAAGGAACAGAGAAAGGTACAATTTAACAACGGATACAACAAGCTTGATAGTGAAAACAGTCTTACTGTGAGAACTCTAGAGTAAAACGACGTCCCACTCAAAGACAGGGCCCTCCCAATAGATTCCTTGTCAGCAAAAGTAACAAATGCAGCCCTGGGAAACAACAAGAATTAACAACAGATATGGAGCTTGTAGATGCCACAGATGAAGAAAGCAAGCTGAAACTTGGCATGAAAGAATATACCCTTTTGGGTGGCCAGTAATTGCATCTGTCAACATATTGAGCTTAAGCACTGTCCCACACTTCATAAAATGTGTTGATAATGCTTCCTTGGTTGCCGCAAAATGCACCTAAAACAATCACCCAGACATGTAACTCACCAAATTTATCCTCTATGATGTAATTAGAATGAAGAAGCCTTTTCAGTCAAAAGAATGGAGCAAAAATTATAGTTATCCGTGGCGAACAAAAATAAAGAGATGGGTTCCTTTTACATACATTTGTCACAAGAACAGTTCTGGCATCAGCATCCTCCTCTAAATTCGAATGGGGCCCTACAAGAAAACAAAATTTCAAAAGACTCAATTCCATCTGTGGATAAGAGTGTTGAGCTGGTGAACAAAAAATAGGAAATTGCTCAATATATTTAAAACAATCCAAATTCCAAGGCGCAAACAGAGTTGCTTCAGAGTTATCTCTCTGTAAATAAAAAGTAACTTCAGAGTGCTCAAACAGTTAAATGCTGCCGGATCTCAAAAGTTTGACTATCCTTACTGCCCTCTGGAAACAGGTAAACAAAGCAAAAAAGAAAGGAATATTGGCCCGAGGGGAGGTGCAGACAGCAGAAGGTTTTTTTTTAGCAGAAGCTGAGAACCACGACTGATACATCACAGTTAACCATACATGTCATGATGTGGACAACAAAACTAGCTTTCATGCAAAATAGGCTGGGTGGTACAATTAGTTGGCATGTAGTCAAACACATCATAAAATCATTAATTGATTGGTGCTTAATGTTTTTGGTCATTTCATGGAATACACTAGACTGGTTAAGCACAAGTTTGAAGTTTTCTTAACTGCGTTGTGCTTCAAGCCGGCAATTCGACCTATGAGTTTGGCCGCTCATGTCACCCGACCCAAATGGGTAGGGTATGGGTCGTGCTCTTTGCCCATGGGTCGCCCATGGGTTGTACCCATGGGTAACCGATTACTCATGGGTAGGGTATGGATGCAAATTTGTGCCCATGGGTTACCCATGGTTCGCCCGATTATTAAGAAGTATATATATGTTTTATTTTACATGAATTGTGAACATTTTTTAGGACAGCATGCACCCACGTTGCTTAGTTATTCCTGTAGAGAGACAGAACCATGAATTAACAAAATGCTTAGGTCAGTAGCATCAAGAGATCAACAAGTTTGGCTTGTTGGGCCTCCAAAGCCAGCCCATGCATCCTGTGTGTTGCTCTACATGCACAAAGCAAGCAAAATACATGCTTGCCAGCTGCATTAGTACCACTTCGCCTAGCGAGCACATAGGAAGTCAAGCGCTGCCTGTATAAGAGACTAGAACAGTAGCGATCCTCAGTTCGAAGTGCATGGCACCAGAAGGGAGCATAAATTAAATAATAACAAAAATACTAAGCCCGGCGGGTGCCCGATTGGGTCAGGTAACTGCGTGGGTTTGGGCATGGGCATGAGACAAGACCCGTGGGTAGGGTCATGGGTGAGCGATAGACCCGATAAGCATTCTGGGCATGGGTCTAGTAGAGGTCGACCGAACCAAACCCGACCCGACTGGTGCTGATCTTACTTTATAAGCTGTTGTGAAGAAACAAAAGCCTTTAGTCCCAAACAAATTGTGAAGAAATAGTTGTGGCAATTCAGTATCATGTTATGCAAACAAGATCAGAACCTAGCTGACTCCTAAAATTTTACCAAAATAAAAGCACATGTACCACCTTGCTGGATATCTCTTGTGTTGTTCTGTTAGCCAGGATGCAACTTTGATTTACTTTGGTGTTGATTATACCAAAAGGACTAAACATACATACGCAAACGGCAAACGTAACTCTTGTCTTGTCCAATGGCAAATATACTTTTCCACCTCTTCTCTCTTCTGGATTTTGACATAAACACAGATACAAAAACGGCAAACGTAATTCTTGTCTCTCCGAATGGCAAATAGGACTTTTCCACCTCTCTTCTGGATTTTGACATAACATACTTGTTTGTTCAGATAAAGCCAGCTTTGTGTCCATCAGCATATTGTTAATTTCAAAGTGTGTTTAAGCAAATAACAACCAAGTGCCAGTGTCCAGAAGGAACTTTCGACATTTCTAATGTTGACTCGACAAACCAAATTAAATAAAGGAAAACAGCCGAGTGCAGCGTTTTGGTGCCCAGGCTCATCTGCATCCAAACAACAACAACAACAACAACAACAAAGCCTTTAGTCCCAAACAAGTTGGGGTAGGCTAGAGGTGAAACCCATAAGATCTCGCAACCAACTCATGGCCCTGGCACATGGATACGGCACGCCACCAGGGGGGTGACGCCCCGGCCCTTGCCCATTTGCCACCACACACGGGTTACGATGTAGCGCGTCGCTCAGAGGGTTACGCCCCAACGAATATCTTTTGGGTTTCATCTCCATAAGAGTGGCTGAGTTTTTACGTTGGCTCACTAAGCCTATCACAACCCTCCTCCTTTACCCGGGCTTGGGACCGGCTATGTTGAAAATCTTTTTGGTGCCCAGGCTCATCTGCATCCGGTTAGAAAAAAATCACAACAAATTCAAAAAATTCCAAAAAAAATTGCATGGTAGAAAATTTATTGTGTGAGGTCTGCTCCAATTTTCAGATCATTTGAACATCTGAGTAGCTCTCAGCAAAAAAGACAAATCGTGTCAGAACAGTGCATGAACAGTAAACTTTTTTACAGACCCTGAATTTGACTTTTTTGCCGAGAGCTGCTCAGATGTCCAAATGATTTGAAAACTGGAGCGGACCTCACCCATCAAATTATCTACCATGCAAAAAATTGGAATTTTTTGAATTTTTCTAGTATTTGTTTTGACTTTTTTCATCAGCGCGGGTGCAGATGAGCCTGGGCTCAGAAGTGGATTATCAAAAACAGCCTGTCTTTCATTGTTTGGAACCTCCTTCATCTGAGATAGCAGTCTCACCTTTGTCCTCAAAGTTGGCTCTGACCACCATCCTGCCTGCCCCTCCACCAAGCCATTACTTCCACAACAATGCTTTAGTAGATTGACACAGCTTTCCTGGCACCACGAGGCATGGTTTCCTAGGACACCGATGTGGCAGTTTACGAAAACAGTGGCACATGCAAGCTCCAGTAACATGTCACTGCGGACGCTAATGCAGAAGTGCTGGCTGGAGAGAGTGAGAACAAGGACTGTGGTTGCGGAAGAACAATCAGCTGCAACCAATCCGCAGGCAAAAAAGAGGATGCAGGAACTTACAGCCAAATAGGGTGAAGTGGAAATATACAGGGACCACATCTGGTGATAAAATAAATAATGGAAAATCTTGTAGATTGGGCTCCTCAAACGGATCTAGAGAATACAGGGCAGCCTGGTTGGAGAAGCAGCGGCATGTGGGTCCTGAAAAGGCCCGAGCTACACTGTGGTAGAACATAATGCTGAGCTTTGATACATCTTCCACATGGCCAGCTGCTAGAGGGACGAATCGCTGATCATCGGTGCGTGGAAGGTTTTTGAAGAAATTATCTCAAATTCTCGGCCGTTCGAGTTGCGAGAGAGTTCTCTTTGATCTTATTCTGACTGCCAAGTCATTTGATATGGAAAGAACCTGATCTCCAAGTGGGTAGCTGGCCTGTTTCACAAATTTTCTGGTGGGTTTATGGTTTAATAGCTTTGGCGGACAAGCAGATTAAGCATCAAACTTCAGGGAGGTAACAAGTCTTTCTACAAATAATATGAATTCTGTGGAGGATAAAAGATTGATTAACTGGTTTCCCTGTTTTGATGTCATTTCAAATCATATGGATTCTTGTATTTTGGCTGTTCTGTTTTTGGATTAAGTGATGGGAGTATCATCATATTTTTGCAATTTATAGCCAAGAACATAACGCTGCTATGCACCATTGTAGAGCATTTCACCAATAAACTGCCCTCATGTTTAAACTAGGGGGCTCTTGTTGCCAACATAGACAAGAGACCATACAAACCAGTGAAAGGACCAACAAATTACAGATGACCATTTTTTTCAGGACCGCAGTCACAAGCAGCCAAGTATATTGACCTAGGTGACTATATCACTGATAATAAACCGCTAGAAATAATTGCAGATGACTCACTCAACAGATGACCTAATAGATTTGCAAGAACAAACTGGTGAACCAACTGCTATCTCAGAAAATTATGTTACGCTATATTTTGGCATGTAGTAGTAAATCCAATGTCATTTTCCTTAGGTTCCTTTGTATGAATGTATTCATATAGAAACAGAAGGGACTAAAGAACAATAGGACAAACCTGATGGGAGGGCTCCTTGCTTCCCATTGTTTATCTGCGCCTGCTTGGACCGAAGCTTGAGCATGTCTAGTTCCACCTGCTTTAGCTTTAGTTTCACATCCAACATCTCCTGCATAATCAGTGACGACAACCATTTTAGGTCGCTAGAAGATCCCAAATAGAAAACAAGTTACTCAACAAGGATAGCTTACATCTTTTACTGGTTTGTTACTGTAATTGCCACCATCTTCACGAACAGAAGACCCACTCTTGGACTGTGCAGGGCTGCTAATTTGCTGACTTTGCAAAACATCAGTTCCTGAATTTAGCCGCATATTTAACTGGGACAATTTGTCAGATGCTGATACATGTCCTTTTAACGAGTTTGCATGCCGTGCTGGTTCAGAAGCTGATGCAGGTAAGCTCTTCACCTTGGATGTGAACTCATTCAAACTTTGTGAACCAAAACTTTTCACTGGCGGAGTTGAAGTAGACTTCTGGCTAATAACATCTCTAACTTGATGACGATTACGCTCCACATCACCAAAATTCAACCGACCGGTCAGCCTGCTTCTGTTGGATTTCTCCCCAGGCTCATGTGCGTGTGCTGTATTGACATCTGGGTAACTACTGGAAAAGTTTCCGGAATTTGCTCTGTCAAATAAATCGCCTTCCGTACTTGAGTTAACACGGCATCTTCGTTCATGCTCAGACACCATTAACTTGGCCTTCTTATGCATTATATTTTCAACATGCATGTTGTCAGCTTCTGTAGCTAAACCTTGATCCTCCATGGCAGGCTTCCCTAGCCTGTCCCAAACATTGCGGGGCCTTCTCATGGATTCTGGCACTTCACCATCATCAGTTCCCACGGCCACAGGCAAACGTCTTGTTGAGGAATTTCCTCCAAGATGCTCATCATGGGGTTCCTCTGCATTAGGTTTTCGAATAACAGTAAATCAATATCAAAGAATACCACTTTTGATCTTTTGGCAAACAGCCGACCCCAAAACTTAAACCCAGGACTGCTAGTGTAGTTTCCCGAATGAATGGAGTACAGAAAGGAATATGAATCAGCTCAAGGTAGTATTAGTAATTTTGGTAGTTACCATTTCAACTCTACAATCTACTCCCTCCATCCCATAATATAAGAACGTTTTTGACATTAGCGTAGTGTCAAAAACGTTCTTATATTATGGACAGAGGGAGTAGTATTCAAGGATAAGGAATGTTGAGAAACATAACATGGATTCCCTGACTCCATGCCATAGGATCAAAGTCCGTACAAATTGCAAAATCATATAGTTTTTTTTAAATATAGTTTGCCAAAAAAAAGATACTCCCTCCGTTCTTTTTTATAAGACGTTTTGGACAGCTGACATTGAACTGTTTTGGGCATTGTCTGAATTGTCTAAACGTCTTATAAAAGTGAACAGAGGGAGTAGAAGATATGCACCAAGAGAGCCATCATTTAGATCAGAGGACAACACTATAGAGTTATGTTATAAAGTCCATATATGGTATTATTGCCTTTAAGGTTGCCTCTGTAACGTACTTTGGCAGTGTGGCAATTTCCGACAAAAGCAATTATTCTCTTTTTCAATAAAACAATGTTTGAATCCCTTCTTTGTTCAATCCATCTACAAGCAAACAGACAGAACCATTTTTTCATACAATCTCAGTTGCACCTTCAATCTTGTACTCTCATTCGGGATTGAGTTGAGACAAGCCAAACTGGACACCAAGAGCCTGAATCAGTACAACACTTCAACCAAACTGGACAGCCACATGAAAAAAGTCCTTTTAAGGGACATTTGTGAGAAACTTAGCCACTTCAACTTTCTAGAAATACATACACAACTTCCATAACTAAGGGAAATCACATGTTGCTTGTATGTATAGAACTTAAAGGCAAATGATTTTTCATAAGTTAAAGTAGGATTATCAGAACCTTAACTCCATTTAAAGTCACACATAAGCATGCAAGCTAACCAGGGGATGTTAGATAAAACAAGAGCACGCACATGACCCCAAAAAAAGATTGTTTACAGACCATCTTGAATCATATTCAGGCAAGATAATTTTAACGGAGAACTATAGGGATGACCGAAGACTGTATATTTATTGATATAGAAGAAGAAAATTACAAGACTAAATACGAGGATATTTACATAGATATTCATACAACTTTGGAAGGACATTAACCCGCAAAGTAAGAAAGCATCGTTATCTTCTTTAAAAATTGAATCGCCTAGCCTTATAGAAGCTGGTAGACATCTTTTTTAGTAGAAAAAAATGCAGCATGAAGTAAAAATACAAAGTACAAACAAAATGTTCAGATGAAAAAAAGAGAACCGGTTTTGATAAAGGGGTGTGCATGTGACATATAGATGTGGTCCAGTATAGAATACATGGCACGAGACATTTAGTACTTCTCGTGGGTGTATTGAGTAGTTTGAAGTAGTTCTCATATGCCAAATGGTTCAAGAACATATTGTCCTAGAATTGAGCTGTTGCATAAGAAAAAAAATGCTTGCCTTGCATCAATGTATGTTCAGTCTTTGCAGCTACGCCAGACTGCCGCATGGAGGAACTTCTGCCACCTGTTGAACTCCAATCTTTCTGCTCTGACATAGAATCATCAAGTTAGATGCATCCTTTCCATAGCACATCCTACAAATGTAGGTACTTAACAACAGATGCATGGCCTATTGAGTATTTACCTTCTGATGCTGGCCCTCCCGATAACATTCGCCACCAGCCACCATTTTAGGGGAAATGGTAACAGTTGAACTAATGCGTCGCTGGGCCACATTTTGTCCCTTAGTTAAATCAAGCTTGTGAAGGCCATTATGCTCTTGTGGTACTAAGATATTTGAGTTTACCTGGTCAACAGTGGATGAGTTTGACTGAGTGTTCATAAGTCATGATACGTGCATAATTTGGGCATTTTGACTTGAAAGAAGTTAACAGATGCTCAATTAAATTGAACTAGTGGATAACTGGATATGATGAAGACAATTAAATGTTGTGTGGCGACTGATGATTGTAAGAGGAAAGAGGGTAAGATCCTTACAATATGAGCCTCCCCGGGTTGGGTTTTTGTGACCAGAAGATTTTTCTTGTCATTCCGGTCCTGACTTTCATTTTCCAGTCTATGTTGCACACTAGAATCATCAGCCAGTGCTACAGCTGTTTTGCTTAGGTAACCCCAAAGCCTGCTTAGTCATGCAAAAAAAAACATCATGGCCTCATAAAAGTACACATATCAAGAACACAACTAATTGATTAAATGGCAGCTATAATACCATGCAACAAATTTTGCACTAT
Source organism: Aegilops umbellulata (assembly GCA_032464435.1). Classification (NCBI taxonomy): domain Eukaryota; kingdom Viridiplantae; phylum Streptophyta; class Magnoliopsida; order Poales; family Poaceae; genus Aegilops; species Aegilops umbellulata. The sequence goes on from CP136055.1 coordinate 262,928,466, forward strand.
CATCACCAAGAAAGGCCTCCAAATCATCGCGTGCTTGATACTGATGTTTCCCATTACAAACTAAAATTACAATGTACTCCTTTAGTCAGGGAGAAAAGAAAAGAAGAATTATCAGTCATTATGCAATCGACAGCTATAAAGCATCTTGTTTATATTAACATGAAAAGAAACATACCAAGAACTCAAACAGTCGAATCTTGCATATTTGGCAAAACATGCAATGAAAACTCACGGTTATCCTACCAACTAAACTAAAGAGAGTAATGTAGTCCTCAAACCTGGCATACAACATAGCAACATAGAAAACTGAGGAACTTGCCATCTATAGCCAACATGCACTTATCAAGTGAGGACGCCAAGGTTGTGCTTCAATGTTTCTTTCTTTGAGATTATCAATCCAAGACCCAAAAAAATCTAATGAAAACACATTAGGTGTAGGCAAGAGGGAACATACACCCTTTTCTTTTCTTCTTTTTTTGCGGGTGAACATACACCCTTTTCGAAGGGAAATGATCACTAGATATGTGTTTAGACACTCTACTGCCCCTTCGCGTGTCTTCTTATGCAAATATCCTCTTCATTATCTTGAATTGGTCAAATCACCAATCTACAAATATAATTGGACAACTGAAATTGTACTGAACTACATGTGTTCACTTTATCTCAAGGTGATGGGAAAACAATACAATCCATTTTACAGCCTTCAATATTACTCCCTCCATTCACAAATATAAGATGTTTTGGATATTTCAATATGGACTACATACGGACTGAAATGAGTGAACAAACACACTAAAACATGTCTATGTGCAACTGATTCAGAAAAAAGTTAGAACATCTTATATTCGTGATCAGAGGGAGTATTATACAATGTCTCTACAGTCTTCCATGTCAATGAAGCAGCACCCAGAAACATCTTAATCACTTAAATAACTGGTGAAAGTTACTACTGAATAAAACTCATCATCAGTGTCCCGTTATATTTGACTCATAGATCATATAAACGTGACCACAACAATACATTTGTGCCTCAAACACGCTGGCTTTGCCACAGTTAGATGTTAGTGGCATTATGAACTTATGCTTTATGAAGTATCTATAGGCTTGTGTACTATAATGCTTAATTTGCAAATTGTAGGGCACAACAATGGAACAGAGGCACACAAAAAAAATGTCAATTACAAAAGGTTAATGACCTGTGAAATATGAATCAAGGTTATCAGCGAGGTAAAGAGGTAGGTATATCGAATTGATAAGGACTGTTTATGAGGGCTAAGAGAACACACTGGTCCATTATGTCAGAAAACTACTTTAAATATATCTTGGCACCACTTCTGATGCGATTGAGGCTGGGACGACCAATTAGAAGGCTCGCATTTCTGAATTGAGATCCTGGGAAGTCCATACCTAACTTCTATAGAGTTCCTAGGAAAAGTTAAACAAGCCAAATTTTCCAGATAGATAATCTAATCCATCACCTCTCCAACTTAAATTTCACTTGGGTGCCAATCACTCGACCCAGGCAGAGCATTCAACAAACAAGCACATCCATATAGTCCATCCAGAGCCACCCCAATCCCCTTGGTACAGCCCCAGACGCGGAGGCCCATCCACACTCATATCGTGACATTCCCTAGACCAATTAGCACACGGAACCACGCAGGATCGAGACACAACCGCATCCCACCAAGTATCGGCACTGGCAAGTTCTAGGGCACGCGTGCGTGCGAGAGAATGAAGGGGATATTTGGGGTGGTACCGCGAGGGTCTCGTCGGAGTAGTTGCCGAGGAATCGGGGGAGCACGTCGGCGACGGCGGAGCGGAGGTCGGCGGCGGCCGGCGAGCGCCGATCCATGCGGAACGACCGCTCCTCGGCAGCGAACACCCGCCGGAGCCGCCGCTGCAGCTGCTCATCCGCATCCGCCTCCTGCCCCATCTTTCCGCCTTTTGGGAAAAGGCAGTGCCCGTGGGTGAGAATCTTCTAGCGGCTACTGGGGCCAGTCGCTACTAGTATGTGTCAGCGTCAGCCTGCGTGCGTGCGTGCAACCGGTGTGCTGTTTACCGTCCCTTCGGCCAACTACACCGCGCGATCCCAAACGGACGTCCGTTTTGTCTGGTTTTTGTCCCTTTGGGTAGGGATTTGGGGTCGTGTCCCGGCCTGTTCTGGGATGCGGTGGCTGTGCGCCCAGCGCGCGGCCGCATCCCGGCCGCATCCTGTCCGCGTATTATTTCTTTGCAAGTCCTTAACTTTATTTCATCATTCATTTTTGGTACATGAAAAATACATCATCACATTTTGACTAGTAAAGCAAGACCAAAGAAAACAAGAACCATAAGAATACATTTTAGAAGATACCCAACTTCCATAACTGCTCCCTTGAGTTGGGTTAGGACCTTCTCGGTGCACTCGTTGTTGATCTGTGGAGGAGGAGGCTCGATCTGGCATCCTCCTTTCTTCTTCAAGCCAGAAGTCGATGTTGCTTACTCCTCACACCTAGTCTCGTGTCTAGCCTCTAATCTAGCCGCCTTCATCTTGCGTGTTTCTTTCTTCTTCTTCGAGCCTAAAGAAGTAGAGGTTGCTTCCTCGCATCTAGTCTCGTGTCTAGCCTCTAATCTAGCAACAAATGCACTTGTCTCATCTACAGCCTCTATGCTAGCTAAAAGTGTACGAACATCTACTAAATTGCGCTCTATCAATATATCGATGTACTCTTCTTCCCAATACCAAAATTTGCATCCATTCTACACAACAAAATTTAAAGTTAGCACAACTAGTTAAATCTAGAGCACGAGCCGAAGCTAAAAAAATCGCATACCCCATCGTTTAAGCACTTGATGAACACCCATCCGGGATGTTCCGGCGTTGTAGACACGCGGCGCACGACCATCCTTGGGCAGTGGTCGCACTTAATGAGTGGCAACGGTGCGCCAGCGAGCTTTTGGGCAAGCACCGAGCCCGGCCGACCGCCATTCGTGTATCTGCCGGCGGACCACCGACGGTGCAGATCCGAGTGGCTAGAGGAGGAGCCACTGCCTGCATGTGGCCTTGCGGCCCTGCCAGGGCCTTCCGGCGAGGTGCCCGGCCAGTCCATGGCGCGGCCCGGCCTCCCACAGCCGGCCGAGCTCAAGACCGACCGGATCCGCCGCAAAACCGGCCGGCGGGTGCGCAAACCAGGTGGCCGTGGTCGCGTCCGAGCCCGGCGCCGAGGGGAAGGGCTTGGGCGAGCTCGCGTCCGAACTGCATGGCTGATATGGCAGCGGCGGCGGCGCCGGCAGCGACGGGAAGAGTGGGGAAGAGTGGAGGGGGTGCGACCGGAGGGAGGGAGGGGGCGGATAGAAAAAGGCCCGTCTTGTGCCACCGACGGGCGGGCCAGGGAAGGACACGCGCAGACGACCCGCGTGTCCGTGCGGTGTCCGTTTCACCCCAAAAGCGGCGCAAGTTTGGGCCAGGAATGGGTCGAAAGCGGACACAAAGCGGACAAAAGTCCGTTTGCTCCCGCGCGCTGGGCCGCCTCCTTTGTCCCTTTTACCCCAAACGGACGGGGCCGGACAGGATAAGGTCGCGCGGTGGAGTTGGCCTTCCATGCTCCCAACGTTTTCATCGATCGTCACTTCGAGTTGTTCCAATCTTTTGAAAAAATTGGACATCGATTTTTTTTAGGGATGGAGATATCAATTGTTTACGTGTAGGGCTGCATTTTGTAGAATATTTGTCCTCTAGCCCTTTTTACTTTTTTAGGTTAAAGCTAAATGTTATTGATCGAAAGCCACATGGTGTGGAATGCAAAATTGATCATGGGTTGGCCCGACCACAAGTGACGCCTCTGCTCAAGAGATTAGCTAAGTTTTTTGCATCTAATTTGCCGCTCGACCTTTGAATAAAAGTGCAATTAAAATTTGTTGCTTGCTGCTTGATCTCCTTGATGATGTTCCCATAGCTGCTATCCATTCCTTTGTCGATGTCCTTGATCACCTGTTTCGAATCTGAAGCAACAACGAAGTTCTAGAGAAGCAAATCTTCGGCTAATGATAAAGCCTCATGACATGCAATCCCTTCCATGTAGGAGATATGACCTAGAGGCAATAATAACAAGAGATATGACATGGGCCTCCCTCTGTCGATCTGTAAGCTTCACTCCTCAGCACCGGACCCGCTCGTCGACAAGCTCGCGAGGAAGTTGTCCACCTGTCATGCATCAATGCTCTCACTTGTTGATCGGCTATCTCTCGCTTGCCATGTGTTGTGTGCCATCCCCGCCCATATTCTGACCGCTCTCGCCCTCAACAAGTCTACGCTGGCTTGTGTGGACACTGCAAGGTCAATTGGGCGTGCGTGTGCTGCCCGGTTCAGCTTGGGGGCCTTGGCTTCTGAGATCTCCACCGCGTCGGCATCTCCCTTCGCACCAAATGGGTATGGCTACAGTGGACTGATGGTGGGCGCCCACCTCCCGATCCCCGCATGAACGCCTCCATGTCCTGGATTCTAGGCAATGGCTTGAGTTGGCATTTTTTGACGAATCATTGGTTGGAGGTGAAAGTGCAAGTGTCATTTAAAGTATATTTTGGTGTGATGACAATATGGTTAGAGGAACTAATATTGAGTGCTAAGGTTTATCTCAGGATATTGATTCCAAGTTATCCCTCGTTTCAAATAGATCAAAGGCATAGTCTACCGGCGATTCGAAGGTTTTCTTTTTGGTTCGATTCGAATCGCAGGAAAGATAACACTATTAAGAGAGGTCGGTGTGGATTTGTATTGTGTGGGAATGTCATTGCCAAAACCAAACACCAGCCTACTGCTACTTCTTGAGCTTGTGTTGGTTTTCCCTTGAAGAGGAAATGGTGATGCGGCAAAGTAGAGATAAGTATTTCTCTTAGTTTGAGAATCAAGGTATCAATCCAGTAGGAGACAACGCACAAATCACCGAATACCTGCACAAACAATCAAACAACTTGCACCCAACGCTATAAAGGGGTTGTCAATCCCTTCACGGTTTCTTGCAAAAGTGAGATCTGATAGAGATAGATAAACGACAAACAAACGGTAAATTAAATAATTTTGGTAATTTTGATTTATAGATCGAAAAGTAAAAGAATGCAAAATAGTAGATCGGAAACTTATATGATGGAAAATAGACCCGGGGGCCATAGGTTTCACTAGAGGCTTCTCTCAAGATAGAAAATAATACGGTGGGTGAACAAATTACTACCGAGCAATTGATAGAAAAGCGAAAGTTACGACGATATCTAAGGCAGAGATCATGAATATAGGCATCACGTCCGTGTGAAGTAGACCGAGATGATTCTGCATCTACTACTATTACTGACCTTGTCCATCATGCATCTAGAGTATTAAGTGGAGTAACGCATTAAGTGAGATGACATGATGTAAAGGAATTAACTCAATCAATATGATGAAAACCCCATATTTTTATCCTCGATGGCAACAATATAATACGTGCCTTGCTGCCCCTGCTGCCACTGAGAAAGGACACCGCAGGATTGAACCCAAAGCTAAGCACTTCTCCCATTGCAAGAAAAACCAATCTAGTTGGCCAAACCAAACCGATAGTTTGAAGAGAATTACAAAGATATCAAATCATGCATAAAAGAATTCAAAAAAGAATCAAAAAATATTCATAGATAAGTTGATCATAAATCCACAATTCATCGGATCTCGGCAAACACACCACAAAAAAGTATTACATCGAATAGATCTCCAAGAACATTGAGGAGAACATGGTATTGAGAATCAAAGAGAGAGAAGAAGCAATCTAGCTATCAGCTATGGACCCGTAGGTCTGAGGTAAACTACTCACGCTTCACCGGAAGGGCAATAGAGTTGATGTAGAAGCCCTCTGTGATCGAATCCCCCTCCGATAGGGTGCTGGAAAAGGTCCCTAGATGGGATCTCACGGGTACAGAAAGTTGCGGCGGTGGAAAAGTGTTTTCGTGGATGCCTCTGTTGGTTTGGGGATACATGGGAATATATAGGCGAAAGAATTAGGTCACGAGGTGCACGAGGGGCCCACAAGGGTGGGAGGCGCGCCCTACCCCCCTGGGCACACCCTCCGTCCTTGTGGACGCCTTATGGCTCCTCCGACTTCATCTCCAAGTCTCCTGGTTGTCTTCTGGTCTGATAACCCACAAGTATAGGGGATCGCAACAGTTTTCGAGGGTAGAGTATTCAACCCAAATTTATAGATTCGACACAAGGGGAGCCAAAGAATATTTGAAGGTATTAGCAGCTGAGTTATCAATTCAACCACACCTTGAGATTAATTATCTGCAGCAAGTAATCAGTAGCACAGTAATATGATAGTTTTGATAGTAGTGACAGAAGCAACGGTAATTTTGTAGCAAGTGTAACATTGATTAATGCAATAGTAATGCAGCAAGGTCAATAATGATAAATTCGTAGGCATTGGATCGGTGACTTGTTGGATGATACTCATCATGTGACAGTTATAACCTAGGGCGATGCGGCACTAGCTCCAGTTCATCGATGTAATGTAGGCATGTATTCCATAAATAGTCATACGTGCTTTATTAAAAGAACTTGCATGACATCTTTTGTCCTACCCTCCCGTGGCAGCGGGGTCCATATTGGAAACTAAGGGATATTAAGGCCTCCTTTTAATAGAGAACCGAAACAAAGCGTTAACACATAGTGAATACATGCACTCCTCAAACTACGGTCATCACCGAGAGTGCCCAGTTGTTGTCACTCCGGGGTGGTCGGATCATAACCATAGTAGGTGACTATAACTTGCAAGATCGGATCTAAAACATGGATATAATGACGAGTTCATAAACGGGTTCAGATCTGAGTTCATGGCACCCGGGCCCAAAGTGACAAGCATTAAGCATAGCAAAGTCATAACAACATCAATCTAAGAACATAGTGGATACTAGGGATCGGGCCCTAACAAAACTAACTCGGCTACATGATGAATCTCATCCAACTCCTCACCGACCAGCGAGCCTACGAAGGAATTACTCACTCCCGGTGGGGAGCATCGTGGAATTGGCGATGGAGATTGGTTGGTGATGATGAAGAACAAAGATCCCCCTCTCCGGAGCCCCAAACGGACTCCAGATCTGCCCTCCCGAGGAAGAACAGGGCTTGGCGGAGGCTCCGTCTCGTGGATCACGATAATTCTTTCTCCCTGATTTTTTCTGGAATAATGTGATTTTACAGTATCACGGGGGTCATCAGCGGGGGCCACCAGGTGGGTACAACCCACCTGGGAGCGCCAGGAGAGGGGGCGCGCCCTGGTAGGTTGTGCCCAACCAGGGGGGCCTCTCTAGTGGGTCTTGGCTCCGGAAATTCTTATTATTGATTTAAAAAAATCCTCGCAAAGTTTCGTTCCATTCCGAGAACTTTTATTTCTGCACAAAAACATCACCATGGTAGTTCTGCTGAAAACAGCGTCAGTCCGGGGTTAGTTTCATTCAAATCATGCAAATTAGAGTCCAAAACAAGAGGGAAATCATGAGAAAAAGTAGATACGTTGGAGACATATCAACTCCCCCAAGCTTAAACCTTTGCTTGTCCTCAAGCAACTCAGTTGATAAACTGAAAGTGAGAAAGAAAAACTTTTACGAACTCTTTTGCTCTTGTTTGCATAAACAAGCTTAAACAGCACCCAAGTTTTCAGCCAACATTATAACTAACCATGTCAACAATAACATTTAAAGATTATAATGACTCATGTCATTAACATAATCAGCGAGCGAGCAATAATAAGATATCTCAAACAGCAACATGTTGTCAAAACAACCATGATATAATATGGCAACAGTGGTATCTCGCTAGCCATTTCCGAGACCGCAAAAAATAAATGCAGAGCACCTCCAAAGTTCAAGCAGCGACTAAACATTGTAATTCATGGTAGAAAAGATCCAGTCATGATGCACCCAACATTAGCTACACACAATGCATAAATCATGGCAGCTGTGCTCTGCTCAGTTTCTGACGCTTGTGTTTTAGAAGGTGATGACACAACATAAAAGTAAATAGAAAGTCCCTTCGCAGAGGGAAGCAATGCTTTGCAGAGGTGCCAGAGCTCATTTTTTAAAACAGAGATAAATGATAATTTTGAGACATGCCCCCCTTCTTATTCACTTCACGGCCATCGGTTATCAACATCTTCCATGCTAAGCACGCTAGTGGCGGTTCCCAAGCGGAAAGTAAAGGTTTTGACTCCATTGGGAGTTTTTGTTTGATTTTTCAAGAGATGAACTCTCTTTCATGTTTGTAGTTTGGGACTGGGCATCCCTATTACCGCCCATTTCCTCGTGCGATGGCGAGTGAATAAACACTCGACCTGAGGATAACCCGCTTAGCACGGAAGATATCGACCACCTCCTGTCGTTCCATGAACAATCCATACACACAAAAAGAATAGTTTTTAGAAGTTTTTAGAGGTGGCACATGCAAATTTACTTAGGAAGGCAGGGTAATACCGTATATAGGTAAGTACGGTGGACTCATCTGGAATAACTTTAGGTTCAAGGTTTTTGATGTACAAGCAGAATTCGCACTTAGTACAGGCGAAGGCTAGCAATTAAGATTGGGAAGCGGCCAGCTAGAGAGCAACAACGATCATGACCAGGCATTATGCATAAGTAACATTGGACACTAGCATGAGTAGGATATGAACACCATGAACATAAATATTATAGAGGCTATGTTGGTTTTGATTCAACTACATACATGAACATGTACCAAGTCAAGCCACTCGAACATTCAGAGGAGGATACCATATCATCATACTACATCACAATCATTTTAACGCTATGTTGATATCCAAGATAAATCATTATCAACTCCTAGCTATTTATGCATGGCATGAGAAACTATAATCTCTAATTGTCATTGCAAACATGTTTAATCATAATGGGTTGAAGCCTGGATACTAGGTTAAACATATTTACACAAACAGAACAAGTCGCGAGTTCATACCAGTTTCTCTCTGCCACGGCCAATTCATCGAATATCGTCATTATTGCCTTCACTTGCACTACCGAATGATATGAAAATAATAATAATGCAAGAATGACATGGACTAAGCTGGAATCTGCAAGCATTTTATTCAACAGGAGAAGACAAGGTAAAATGGGCTCTTTATTAGTTCAACAATTATTCATATGAGAGCCACTCAACATTTCCATCGTGGTCTTCTCCTTGGTGAGACTCGAACAAAAACAAAAGAAATTCAGAGAAACACACTGAAATATTTTTGGAGTTTTTGGTTTTCTTGAACAAGCAAATAGAAAGCAAACACGAGAAAAACTGTTTACACGGCAAAGCTCCCAACAAGCAAAAGAAGAACAAGGAAATCTTTTTGGATTTTCTTTTTAATTCTACCACTAAGCATGCATAGAAAGTAAATTACTACAACTATTTTTTTGGTTTTTCTAAAGTTTTTCAAACACACAAGAAGAAAGCAAGAAAATAAATCTAAGCATGGATGATACAATGAAAAAGTGTGAACACCGACAACTAGAATGATATGTGAACATGAATATAATGTCGATGAGAACACGTACTCTACCAAGCTTAGGCTTTTGGCATAAGTTGGTAATCGATCAATAGCATGGAGGGTAGTAGTCGGCGTGGTAGCTCACGGAGGCTCTCGATGCGGATGCCTCAGCATGCCGTGCCGCCAACACTACCGCGTTATGAGCTCGGGCCTCACTCTCAAGAACAAAATATCTTTCTTTGCTGTTATAATCAAAGAGAGCAGGCGCAGGCAAATATGTGTCCACAACATGTGATTGGTTAAACAAAAAATTATAAGTGAAGTTATCAGCCCTTCCCTTGAGAATCTTATGATCTTTTAAGGCATCAAAATCTAAATACCGAGTGGGTAGGATAGGGTCAAAGGGCAGAGGTGAAACACCCATCCCTCATGCTCGAGGTGTGGCATAAATTCCACCATAAAACCAGCCACTTTTGGCGTTATGCTGAAGTCTACGTGCAACAATTGCTCCAGTTTATAATTCCTTTCACCAGTGAGAGCGGTGTGAATGAGGCTCAAGTCTGGCGCACAAAGTATGCTACAGTCTTGCTTGCCTACTATGCATTTCCCGTTAAATAATGCAAAGTACTGAATTGCGGGAAAATGAATGCTCTTCATTTTTCCTTGTCTCACTCCCCTACCTTCACCATAACAAAGGCTAATCAAGAAAGACTCGAACTCATCCTTTGATGGCTCATCAAGCGAACCCCAAAATGGAAGTTTGCAATGGTAAGCAAAATTCTCTAGTGGAATAGTAAATGGTTCATCATAAAGCATAAAAGACACCCTATACTCATGTGGAAAATATTTAAATCCTTTAACAAATGATTCAGTGAGAAGATGGCGCTGTTCACACTTATCTGAGAGGTAGGGACCGAGATCGGCATTGTGAACATAATGCTCAAATTCCTCCTTGATGCCCACCTGCACCATATATTCATCGCAAGGCCATAATCATGTTTTAGTAGCGGCATCTCGCGTGGAACTTTCACTTGGTTCAACATAGGACCGACGAGCAGAACTGTTAGTAGAAGATGCCCCCGAGGATCGTCCCCTCGAGGAACTCCTTCCAAATAGGTTTATCATGTCCGCGTAGAATTTTTCCTATGAACAAAAATCTGAATTTTTAGTTCACAAAATTTTTCCAACCAAACTTCACAAAACTAATAGCAACTACTCATAGGGATACATACAGGCCATGGCAAGCATTCAAACTACTTAGAACACTAAGAATTGAACATGCAAGCACATTTATAGTAGAACCAAGAGTAGCTATTTATTCAAATTATAAACCATTAAAACAAAAAATAATTGGACAAATGGTGGAGTCACATACCAAGCAACAATCCCCCGAAACAGTTTCGGAAACGAAGCTTCGAGCAAAGAGATTGAAATCCGCGGGTTTGAGCTCAAGAACACGGGAGAGAGAGAGAGAGAGAGAGAGAGAGAGAGAGAGAGAAATAGGGATATTTTTCTGGAGGAGAGTGATGATGTGGGCTAAAGAGATAAGTGAGGGGGCCCACGTGGGGACCATAACCCACCAGGGCACGCTTGGGGACTTCGGCGCGCCCAGGTGGGTTGTGCCCACCTGGTGCACCTCCCTCTAGTATTATTTGCACTAAAAATTCTTAAATATTCAGAAAAAATCATATACAATTTTCAGGGCATTCTGAGAACTTTTATTTTTGGGTCATTTTTTTATTGCACGGAACATTCAGAAAACAGACAAAACATGGCATTTTATTTTATTTAACTAATAAAAACAGAGAATAAAAAGTAGGGACAGAAAGTAGTGCTTACTAAATCCATCAACTTCATACCGTTCAAAAATGATTCATTAACAAGGTTGATCAGGTCTTATTAACAACCACTTTCGATTAGCATGAAACCGAAGAACTTTCATAAATCACTAAGTTACCTGAATGGGGATATGCATTTCCCCAACAATAAGCATTTCATATTTCTTTTTGACAGTAGGTAGAGGTATTTGAAAACTTCCAATAGTGATTGTCGGAGATTTTTCAATAACATTAATACCATTTGCTTGGAATTGTTTCTTCGGAAAGTGCACTGTATGCTCATTACCATTGATATGAAAAGTGACCTTGCTTTTATTGCAATCAATAACAACCCCTGCAGTATCCAAGAAGGGTCTACCAAGGATAATCGACATGTTGTCGTCCTCGGGCATCTTAAGTATAACAAAGTCAGTCAAAATAGTAACATAAGCAACAACAACGGGCACATCTTCATAGATACTGATAGGTATGGCAATTGATTTGTCAGCCATTTGCAAAGATATTTCAGTAGCTGTGAGTTTATTCAAGTCAAGTCTTTTATATAAAGAGAAAGGCATAACACTAACACCAGCTCCTAAACCACACAAAGCAATTTTCACATAATTCTTTTTGATAGAGAAAGGTATAGTTGGTATTCCCGGATCTCCAAGTTTTTTAGGTACTCCATCCTTAAAAGTATAATTAGCAAGCATAGTGGAGATTTTAGCTTCCGGTATTTTTCTCTTATTAGTGATGATGTCTTTCATGTATTTTGCATAAGGAGGCGTTTTTAAGATGTCATTCAAGCGAGTATGCAAAAAGACTGGCCTCAGCATTTCAGCAAAGCGTTCAAATTCTTCATCATCATTCTTTTTAGTTGACTTGGGTGGAAAAGGCATAGGTTTTTGAACCCACAATTTTCTTTCTTTACCATGTTTTCTAGCAATGAATTCTCTTTTATCATACCTTTTATTCTTGGGTTGTGGGTTATCAAGATCAACAGGTGGTTCTATCTCAACATCATTATCTGGTTCTTTTTCATTTGGTTGAGTGTCTTTACGAACCTCATCATTATCTTTTTCATTATCACTAGGTGAGTGTTCATTACTAGATTGAGTTTCAGCATCTGAGATACAAGTTTCATTTTCATTATCAGGAGGTTTTTCTATTTCAGGTTCACTAGAAGTGTGCAAAGTCCTATAATTTTTCTTTTCCCTTTTCTTTCTAGAAGGACTTGGTGCACTAGTATTAGCTCTTTGTGAATCTTGTTCAATTCTTTTTGGGTGTCCCTCAGGATAAAGTGGTTCCTGAGTCATTTTACCTCCTCTAGTTGCAACTCTAACAGCAAAGTCATGCATATTATGATTCATTTCATCAAGCAATTCTCTTTGTGATTTAGCAACTTGTTCTAACTGGGTTTATACCATAGAAGCATGTTTTCCAACACCTCTAACATCATTTGATATTCTAAATAACAAGTCACTCAAGCGAGCAATCATATCAGAATTATATTTCAATTGTTTCATAACATTTGCATTGAAGTGATCTTGTTTTCTAATTTAGTTTTCAAACTCATAAAGGCATTGACTAGGGTGCATATTGTGAAGATTATCATTTTCATTGAACTTCATAAGAGAATTTACCTCTACCACCTTAGGCATTGGTGGTGTATTAAGCCCATGTATTTCTTTAATAGGAGGTAAATTTTTAACATCTTCAGCTTTAATACATTTTCCTTCATAGATTTCTTTGCCTCTTGCATATCTTTAGGACTGAGATATATTATACCCCCCTTCTTCGGAGTGGGTTTAGGTGGTGGTTCAGGAATAATCCAATCATCATAATTTTTCAATATGTTATTCGATAATTCTTCAGCTTGTCCAATAGTTCGTTCCTTGAAAACACAACCAGCACAACTATCTAGGAAGTCGCTAGAAGCATCGGTCAGTCCATTATAGAAGATATCAAGTATTTCATTTTTCTTAAGAGGATGATCAGGCAAAGCATTAAGTAACTGGCAAAGCCTCCCCCAAGCTTTTGGGAGACTCTTTTCTTTAGTTTGAGCAAAGTTAAATATTTCCTGTAAGGCAACTTGTTTCATATGAGCAGGAAAATATTTTTCAGAGATGTAATAAATCATATCCTGGGGACTACGCACACAACCAGGAGCAAGAGTATTGTACCAAGCTTTAGCATCACCCTTTAATGAGAAAGGAAATAATTTGAGAATAAAGTAGTAGCGCATTTTATCATCATGAGTAAAAAGGGTGGCTATGTCATTCAACTTCGTAAGATGTGCCACAATAGTTTCAGTTTCATAAGCATGGAAAGGATCAGATTCATCCAAAGTAATTAAGTATGGGTCGACAGAGAATTCATAATCCTTATCAGCAATACAAATAGGTGAAGTAGCAAACTTAGGATCACATTTCATTCTAGCATTCAGAGATTTTTCTTTGTACTTGCATAGTAATTTCTCTAGATCATCTCTATCATTGCAAGCAAGAATATCTCTAGTTGCTTCTTCACTAATAAAATAACCTTCCGGTAACTTAGGCAATTCATATATAGGAAGGCTAGTTCTAGCAGGTGTTTCAGGGGTTTCAGTTTCAAGCTTATCATCAGATTCAACAACATCATGTTGTATTACTCTAGCAATTTGTTCATCAAGAAAATCACCAAGTGGCACATCATCATTATCAAGCAAGGTACTAGCATCATCATACGCATTATTCATAGTAGAAGTAGCATCATCAATACTTGCAACATATTGGAATTCATAGCATGTGGTGGTGTTGCAAGTTTACTCATAACAGAAGGTGAATCTAAAGCAGAACTGGATGGCAGTTTCTTACCTCCCCTCGTACTTGAGGGAAATATCTTTGGCTTAGGATCCTTCAGATTTTTCATAGTGATAATATGATGATAATCCCAAGTGACTCAACAAATATTGCTATGCTCCTCGGCAACGGCGCCAGAAAAAGGTCTTGATAACCCACAAGTATAGGGGGTCGCAACAGTTTTCAAGGGTAGAGTATTCAACCCAAATTTATAGATTCGACACAAGGGGAGCCAAAGAATATTTGAAGGTATTAGCAACTGAGTTGTCAATTCAACCACACCTAGAGATTAATTATCTGCAACAAGTAATCAATAGCACAGTAATATGATAGTTTTGATAGTAGGGACAACAGCAACGGTAACAGTAACAATTATAGCAGTAATTTTGTAGCAAGTGTAACAGTGATGATAGCAATAGTAATGCAGCAAGATCAATAAGGATAAATTCCTAGGCATTGGTCGGTGACTTGTTGGATGATATTCATCATGTGACAATTATAACCTAGGGCGATACGACACTAGCTTCAGTTCATCGATATAATGTAGGCGTGTATTCCGTAAATAGTCATACATGCTTTATTAAAAGAACTTGCATGACATCTTTTGTCCTACCCTCCCGTGGCAGCGGGGTCCATATTGGAAACTAAGGGATATTAAGGCATCCTTTTAATAGAGAACCGCAACAAAGCATTAACACATAATGAATACATGAACTCCTCAAACTACGGTCATCACCGAGAATGGGCCCGGTTGTTGTTACTCCGGGGTTGTCGGATCATAACCGTAGTAGGTGACTATAACTTGCAAGACCGGATCTAAAACATGGATATAATGATGAATTCATAAGCGGTTCAGATCTGAGTTAGCAACATCAATCTAAGAACATAGTGGATACTAGGGATCGGGCCTAACAAAACTAACTCGATTACATGATGAATCTCATCCAACTCCTCACTGACCAGCGAGCCTATGAAGGAATTACTCACTCCGGGTGGGGAGCATCATGGAATTGGCGATGGAGATTGGTTGGTGATGATGAAGAACGAAGATCCCCCTCTCCGGAGCCCCAAACGGACTCCAGATCTGCCCTCCCGAGGAAGAACAGGGCTTGGCGGAGGCTTCGTCTCGTGGATCACGATAATTCTTTCTCCCTAATTTTTTTCTGGGATAATGTGATTTTATAGTATCACGGGGGTCATCAGCGGGGCCACCAGGTGGGTACAACCCACCTGGGCACGCCAGGAGAGGGGGCGTGCCCTGGTGGGTTGTGCCCAACCACGGGCCCCTCTCTGGTGGGTCTTGGCTCCAGAAATTCTCATTATTGATATAAAAAATCCTCGCAAAGTTTCGTCCCATTCCGAGAACTTTTATTTCTGCACAAAAACAACACCATGGTAGTTCTCCTTAAAAGAACGTCAGTGTGGGGGTTAGTTTCATTCAAATCATGCAAATTAGAGTACAAAACAAGAGGAAAAGCGTGAGAAAAAGTAGATACGTTGGAGACGTATCATGGTCCAAGAAAAATCATCGCGGAGGTTTTATTCTGTTTGGACTCCCGTTTGGTATTCCTTTTCTGTGAAACTCAAAAACAGGGGGAAAATAGGAACTGACACTGGGCTCTAGGTTAATAGGTTAGTCCCAAAATTAATATAAAATAGCATATTATTGCATATAAAACATCCAAAATAGATAATATAATAGCATGGAACAATAAAAAAATTATAGATACGTTGGAGACGTATCACCTAGCCTCTCCTACCACTTATATCTGTAGTGTGCTAGCGTGTGGTACTCAGAAAGTGTGCAACAGAAAGTTTCTGGGTACCCCGTGCACACGGGGTGGTGTGTTTGTTCCTGAGTACCCCGTCTGCACGGGGCTGACTTAGCCCGTGTGCATGGGGTCCAACAGGCAGAAACGGCCACCCGACCAAGAACACTATAAAAAAACTTCCTCCTCCTCCATACCCAACCCTAATGTCTTGTTGAGCTCCACCATTACTACAACCCATTTTGCTCAATACTCTCTATCCCTCCACCCAAACTTGTTGAAACTTTGGGGATTTGGAGAGCAAGACCCGATCTGCATCTTGACCAAACCAAATCGCATTCCCCACAACATTTCTTCCCTATTGACTTTTTACTCTTGGAGCATGGGCTCCTAGGCGGTTAGAGGTTCCTCCAGAAGCTTCCTTGCTTGTGGTGTGCTCCGGAGAAGTTTGTAAAGGTGTGGTGGTCGCCTTTAAGACCAACCCCGAGTGATTTGAGGCTCATCCGTTGGGGGTGACTCGAAAGAGATTACGGTGAGCCTTCGTGGCGTTCCGCAAGCTTTGGCTCCGGCATCGCTCTAAACAGAGAGTAGCTGATACGTCTCCAACGTATCTATAATTTTTTATTGCTCCATGTTATTATATATTCCGTTTTGGATGTTTAATGGGCTTATTTATACACTTTTATATTATTTTTTGGACTAACCTATTAACCGAAGGCCCAGCACAAATTGCTTTTTTTTGCCTATTTCAGTGTTTCGCAGAAAAGGAATATCAAACGGAGTCCAAACGGAATGAAACCTTCAGGAGAGTTATTTTTGGAACAAACGTGATCCAGATGACTTGGAGTGGACGTCAAGCAATCAATGAGGAGGCCACGAGGCAGGGGGCGCGCCTACCCCCTGGGCGCGCCCTCCACCCTCATGGGCCCCTCGTGGCTCCACCGACCTACTTCTTCCTCCTATATATACCTGCGTACCCCGAAACCATCGAGGAGCACCACAAAAACCTAATTCCACCGCCGCAACCTTCTGTACTCGTGAGATCCCATCTTGGGGCCTTTTCCAGCGCTCTGCCGGAGGGGGCATCGATCACGGAGGGCTTCTACATTAACACCATAGCCTCTCTGATGATGTGTGAGTAGTTTACCACAGACCTTCGGGGTCCATAGTTATTAGATAGATGGCTTCTTCTCTCTCTTTGGATCTCAATACAAAGTTCTCCTCGATCTTCTTGGAGATCTATTTGATGTAACTCTTTTTGCGGTGTGTTTGTCGAGATCCGATGAATTTTGGATTTATGATCAAGATTTTCTATGAACAATATTTGAATCTTCTCTGAATTCTTTTATGTATGATTGGTTATCTTTGCAAGTCTCTTCGAATTATCAGTTTGGTTTGGCCTACTAGATTGATCTTTCTTGCAATGGGAGAAGTGCTTAGCTTTGGGTTCAATCATGCAGTGCTCGATACCAGTGACAGTAGGGGAAACAACACGTATTGTATTGTTGCCATCGAGGATAAAAGATGGGGTTTTATATCATATTGCATGAGTTTATCCCTCTACATCATGTCATCTTACCTAATGTGTTACTCTGTTCTTATGAACTTAATACTCTAGATGCATGCTGGATAGCGGTCGATGTGTGGAGTAATAGTAGTAGATGCAGGCATGAGTCGGTCTACTTGTCACGGACGTGATGCCTATATACATGATCATGCCTAGATATTCTCATAATTATGCACTTTTCTATCAATTGCTCGACAGTAATTTGTTCACCCACTGTAATACTTATGCTATCTTGAGAGAAGCCACTAGTGAAACTTATGGCCCCCGGGTCTATTCTCCATCATATTAATCTCCCGTCAACAAGCTATCTCTGGTGTCGTTTACTTTGCATTCTTTACTTTTAGTCTTTATCATAAAATACCAAAAATATTATCTTATCATCTCTATCAGATCTCACTTTTGCAAGTGGCCATGAAGGGATTGACAATCCCTTTATCGTGCTGGTTGCAAGGTTCTTATTTGTTTGTGTAGGTACGAGGGACTTGCGTGTGGCCTCCTACTGGATTGATACCTTGGTTCTCAAAAACTGAGGGAAATACTTACGCTACTTTGCTGCATCACCCTTTCCTCTTTAAGGGAAAACCAACACAGTGCTCAAGAGGTAGCAAGAAGGATTTCTGGCGCCGTTGCCGAGGAGTCTACGCACAAGTCAAGACATACCAAGTACCCATCACAAGCTCTTATCCCTCGCATTACATTATTTGCCATTTTCCTCTCGTTTTCCTCTCCCCCACTTCACCCTTGCCATTTTGTTCGCCCTCTCTTTCTGTTCGCCTCTTTTTCGCTTGCTTCCTGTGTGTCCGTTCTCTGTACTACCGTTGAGGGAGTCCTGGATTAGGGGGTGTCCGGACAGCCGGACTATGACCTTTGGCTGGACTCTTGGACTATGAAGATACGAGATTGAAGACTTCGTACCGTGTCCGGATGGGACTTTCCTTGGTGTGGAAGGCAAGCTTGGCAATACGGATATGTAGATCTCCTCCCATTGTAACCGAATCTGTGTAACCCTAGCCCCCTCCGGTGTCTATATAAACCGGAGGGTTTAGTCCATAGGACAACAACAATCATACCATAGGCTAGCTTCTAGGGTTTAGCCTCTCTGATCTCGTGGTAGATCTACTCTTGTACTACCCATATCATCAATATTAATCAAGCACGAGTAGGGTTTTACCTCCATCGAGAGGGCCTGAACCTGGGTAAAAACATCGTGTCCCTTGTCTCCTGTTACCATCCGCCTAGACGCACAGTGAAAGGATCGAGAAGAGGTGTCTAGAGGGAGGGGGGGGTGATTAGACACTAAGTGCCAAAAGTTGCAGTTTTTAATATTCTTAAGTTTAAGTGCAGTTTAAGCACAAATTCAACAATACATATCAAGCAAGCATGCAAAGAGTATATGAGCAGCGGAAAGTAAAGCATGCAACTTGCAAGAATGTAAAGGGAAGGGTATGGAGGATTCAAACGCAATTGAGACACGGATGTTTTTGGCGTGGTTCCGATAGGTGGTGCTATCGTACATCCACGTTGATGGAGACTTCAACCCCCGGAGGGTAACGGTTGCGTGAGTCCACGGAGGGCTCCACCCACGAAGGGTCCACGAAGAAGCAACCTTGTCTATTCCATCACGGCCGCCGCCCACGAAGGACTTGCCTCACCAGCGGTAGATCTTCACGAAGTAGGCGATCTCCTTGCCCTTACAAACTCCTTGGTTCAACTCCACAATCTTGTCGGAGGCTCCCAAGTGACACCTAGCCAATCTAGGAGACACCACTCTCCAAGAAGTAACAAATGGTGTGTTGATAATGAACTCCTTGCTCTTGTGCTTCAAATGATAGTCTCCCCAACACTCAACTCTCTCTCACAGGATTTGGATTTGGTGGAAAGAAGATTTGAGTGGAAAGCAACTTGGGGAAGGCTAGAGATCAAGATTCATATGTTAGGAATGGAATATCTTGAGCTCAACACAAGTGTAGCTGGTTCTCTCTTAGAAAATGTGTATTGGAAGTGTAGATGTGTTCTGATAGCCCTCTCCACGAATGAAGAGTGGGTGGAGGGGTATATATAGCCTCCACACAAAATCTAACCGTTACACACAATCTGCCAAACTCGATGGGACCGAATCGTTAAACTCGGTCGGACCGATTTAGCAAACCTAGTGACCGTTAGGATTTTCGGTGGGACTGAGATGCAACTCGGTAGGACCGATATGGTTAGGGTTAGGGCATAACGTAATCTCGGTGTGACCGATTACACAAACTCGGTGGGACCGATTTTGGTAATTAGCTAACCAGAGAGTTGGTCAGGCAAACTTGGTGGGACCGATTTTGGTAACAAGCTGACCAAAGAGTTTGCATTGTAATCTCGGTAGTACCGATTGCTAAAATTCGGTGAGACCGATTTTGGCAATGGACATACATAGTGAGATTACAATCCCATCTCGGTGAGACCGAGATCCCTATCGATGAAACCGATTTGCTAGGGTTTGTGGCAGTGGCTATGACAAGTGAAACTCGGTGGCGCCGGATAGAAAAAAATCGGTGGGGCCGAGTTTGACTTTTGGTTTAGGTCATATGTGGATGTGGGAAGATAGTTGAGGGTTTTGGAGCATATCACTAAGCACATGAAGCAAGAGGCTCATTAAGCAACACTTCATCCCTCCTTGATAGTATTGGCTTTTCCTATAGACTCAATGTGATCTTGGATCACTAAAATATAAAATGTAGAGTCTTGATCTTGAAGCTTGAGCCAATCCTATGTCCTTAGCATCTTGAAGGAGTTCCACATTCTTTAGTCCATGCCACTTCATTGTTGAACTTATCTGAAACATACTAGGTAAAAGTGTTAGTCCAACAAGAGATATGTTGACATTAATTACCAAAACCACCCAGGGAGCACTTGTGCTTTCAATCTCCCCCTTTTTGGTAATTGATGACAACATACATCAAAGCTTTAGATAAAAATATAGAGAATAGCAAGTAAAGCTTTGGAAAGACATGTAACATGCATAGGCTCCCCCTACATGTATGCAATCATATGAATATTGAATATAGGAGCATGTGAATGCATAAGCATGACAGAGTAAGCAATGTGTTACATGTATCTTGGCTATATGCATCAGAGCAAATGGTGTGAGTATAAGAAATGTACCTTCATGCTCTTGAGTCCTTCTTGCAAATAATATGTACATCAGCAAGAACTTCTCATTCACATGACTGTGATGCATATACTTACCTTGTGGTCTTGAGTTGGCTTAGAATGGGATGAACCTGCACAAACAAGGTTAGATAACACAGATACACCTACTGACCGGAGCAAACAAGAGAAACCACAAGAGAATCAAGACTGGGATGACATGTAGAGTGAGTACTAAGTACTACATTGGATATAGAAATGTCCCCAAAGATAAAAATATGCAATAAGATCAGAGATTTCCTTCCCTTAGATGTCTTGCTCCCCCTGAATCTAACATGAGATATTGGAAGACGATAGTGTTGGAAATATGCCCTAGAGGCAATAATAAATTGATTATTATTATATTTCCTTGTTCATGATAATCGTTTATTATCCATGCTAGAATTGTATTGATAGGAAACTCAGATACATGTGTGGATACATAGACAACACCATGTCCCTAGTAAGCCTCTAGTTGACTAGCTCGTTGATCAATAGATGGTTACGGTTTCCTGACCATGGACATTGGATGTCGTTGATAACAGGATCACATCATTAGGAGAATGATGTGATGGACAAGACCCAATCCTAAGCCTAGCACAAGATCATGTAGTTCGTATGCTAAAGATTTTCTAATGTCAAGTATCGTTTCCTTAGACCATGAGATTGTGCAACTCCCGGATACCGTAGGAGTGCTTTGGGTGTGCCAAACGTCACAACATAACTAGGTGGCTATAAAGGTACACTACAGGTATCTCCGAAAGTGTCTGTTGGGTTGGCACGAATCGAGACTGGGATTTGTCACTCCGTGTGACGGAGAGGTATCTCTGGGCCCACTCGGTAGGACATCATCATAATGTGCACAATGTGATCAAGGAGTTGATCACAGGATGATGTGTTGCGGAACGAGTAAAAGAGACTTGTCGGTAACGAGATTGAACAAGGTATCGGGATACCGAAGATCGAATCTCGGGCAACTATCGTACCGATAGACAAAGGGAATTGTATACGGGATTGATCGAATCCTCGACATCGTGGTTCATCCGATGAGATCATCGTGGAACATGTGGGAGCCAACATGGGTATCCAGATCCCGCTGTTGGTTATTGGCCGGAGAGTTGTCTCGGTCATGTCTGCATGGTTCCCGAACCCGTAGGGTCTACACACTTAAGGTTCGATGATGCTAGGGTTATAAAGGAAGTTTGTATGTGGTTATCGAATGTTGTTCGGAGTCCCGAATGAGATCCCGGACGTCACGAGGAGTTCCGGAATGGTCCGGAGGTAAAGATTTATATATGGGAAGTCTTATTTTGGTCGCCAGAAAAATTTCGCACTTTATCGGTATTGTACTGGGAGTGCCAAAAGGGGTCCGGGGGTCCACCGGGGGGTCCACCTGCCCTGGGGGGCCACATGGGCTGTAGGGGGTGCGCCTTGGCCTATATGGGCCAAGGGCACCAGCCCCAAGAGGCCCATGCGCCAAGATATAAGAAAAAGGGGAGAGTCCTCAAAGGGGAAGGCACCTCCGAGGTGCCTTGGGAAGGATGGACTCCTCCCCCCCCCTTGGCCGCACCCCTTCCTTGGAGGAAGGGGCAAGGCTGCGCCTCCCCCCTCTCCCTTGCCCCTATATATAGTGGAGGGGAGGGAGGGTAGCCACACCTGAAGCCCTGGCGCCTCCCTCCCTCCCGTGACACCTCCTCCTCTCCCGCAGGTACTTGGCGAAGCCCTGCAGGATTGCCACGCTCCTCCACCACCACCACGCCGTTGTGCTGCTGCTAGATGGAGTCTTCCTCAACCTCTCCCTCTCTCCTTGCTGGATCAAGGCATGGGAGACGTCACCGGGCTGTACGTGTGTTGAACGCGGAGGTGCCGTCCGTTCGGCACTTGGTCATCGGTGATTTGGATCACGACGAGTACGACTCCATCAACCCCGTTCACTTGAACGCTTCCGCTTAGCGATCTACAAGGGTATGTAGATGCATTCTCTTTCCCCTCATTGCTGGTTTGTCCATAGATAGATCTTGGTGACACGTAGGAAAATTTTAAATTTCTGCTACGTTCCCCAACAGTGGCATCATGAGCTAGGTCTATTGCGTAGATTCCATGCACGAGTAGAACACAAAGTAGTTGTGGGCGTTGATTTTGTTCAATATGCTTACCGTTACTAGTCAATCTTGATTCGGCGACATTGTGGGATGAAGCGGTCCGGACCGACCTTACACGTACACTTACGTGAGACAGGTTCCACCGACTGACATGCACTAGTTGCATAAGGTGGCTAGCGGGTGCCAGTCTCTCCCACTTTAGTCGGATCGGATTCGATGAAAAGGGTCCTTATGAAGGGTAAATAGCAATTGACATATCACGTTGTGGTTTTGCGTAGGTAAGAAACGTTCTTGCTAGAAACCCATAGCAGCCACGTAAAACATGCAAACAACAATTAGAGGACGTCTAACTTGTTTTTGCAGGGTATGCCATGTGATGTGATATGTCCAAAAGGATGTGATGAATGATATATGTGATGTATGAGATTGATCATGTTCTTGTAATAGGAATCACGACTTGCATGTCGATGAGTATGACAACCGGCAGGAGCCATAGGAGTTGTCTTTAATTTATTTATGACTTGCGTGTCAACATAAACGTCATGTAATTACTTTACTTTATTGCTAACCGTTAGGCATAGTAGTAGAAGTAATAGTTGACGTGACAACTTCATAAAGACACGATGATGGAGATCATGATGATGGAGATCATGGTGTCATGCCGGTGACGACGATGATCATGGAGCCCCGAAGATGGAGATCAAAAGGAGCGAAGTGATGATGGCCATATCATGTCACTATTTGATTGCATGTGATGTTTATCATGTTTATACATCTTATTTGCTTAGAACGACGGTAGTAAATAAGATGATCCCTCTTTAAAATTTCAAGAAAGTGTTCCCCCTAACTGTGCACCATTGCGAAAGTTCGTCGTTTTGAAGCACCACGTGATGATCGGGTGTGATAGATTCTTACGTTCACATACAACGGGTGTAAGCCAGATTTACACACGCGAAACACTTAGGTTGACTTGACGAGCCTAGCATGTACAGACATGGCCTCGGAACACAAGAGACCGAAAGGTCGAGCATGAGTCGTATGGTAGATACGATCAACATGAAGATGTTCACCGATGATGACTAGTCCGTCTCACGTGATGATCGGACACGGCCTAGTTGACTCGGATCATGTAATCACTTGGATGACTAGAGGGATGTCTATCTGAGTGGGAGTTCATAAGATGAACTTAATTATCCTGAACATAGTCAAAAGATCTTTGCAAATTATGTCGTAAGCTCGCGCTTTAGTTCTACTGTTTTAGATATGTTCCTAGAGAAAATATAGTTGAAAGTTGATAGTAGCAATTATGCAGACAGTACAAGGCTTATGTCCTTAATGCACTGCTCGGTGTGCTGGACCTCGAACGTGGTCTGTGGATGTTGCGAACATCTGACATACACGTTTTGATGACTACATGATAGTTCGGTAATGTTAAATGGTTTAGAACTGAGGCACCGAAGACATTTTTGAAATGTCGCGGAACATATGAGATGTTTCGAGGGCTGAAATTGGTATTTCAGGCTCGTGCCCACGTCAAGAGGTATAAGACCTCCGACGATTTTCTTGGCCTGCAAACTAAGGGAGAAAAGCTCAATCGTTGAGCTTGTGCTCAGATTGTCTGAGTACAACAATCACTTGAATCGAGTGGGAGTTGATCTTCCAGATAAGATAGTGATGTTTCTCCAAAGTCATTGCCACCAAGCTACTAGAGCTTCCTGATGAACTATAACATATCAGGGATAGATATGATCCTTGAGCTATTTACGACACCACGAAAGTAGAAATCAAGAAGGAGCATCAATTATTGATGGTTAGTGAAACCACTAGTTTCAAGAAGGGAAAGGGCAAGAAGGGATACTTCATGAAATGGCAAATCAGCTGCTGCTCTAGTGGAGAAACCCAAGGTTGAACCCAAACCCGAGACTGAGTGCTTCTGTAATAAGGGGAACAACCACTGGAGCAGAATTACCTTAGATACTTGGTAGATGAGAAGGCTTTCGATAGAAGTATATTGGATATACATTATGTGAATGTGTACTTTACTAGTACTCCTAGTAGCATCAGGGTATTAGATACTGGTTCGGTTGCTAAGTGTTAGTAACTCGAAATAAAAGCTACGGAATAAACGGAGACTAGCTAAAGGTGAGCTGACGAGATGTGTTGGAAGTGTTTCCAAGGTTGATGTGATCAAGCATCTCACGCTCCCTCTACCATCGAGATTGGTGTTAAACCTAAATAATTGTTATTTGGTGTTTGCGTTGAGCATAGACATGATTGGATTATGTCTATCGCAATACTGTTATTCATTTAAGGAGAATAATGGTTACTCTATTTATTTGAATAATACCTTCAATGGTCTTGCACCTAAAATGAATGGTTTACTGAATCTCGATCATAGTGATACACATGTTCATGCCAAAAGATATAAGATAGTAATGATAGTACCACCTGCTTGTGGCACTGCCATGTAAGTCATATTGGTATAAAACGCATGAAGAAGCTCCATGTTGATGGATCTTTGAACTCACTCATTTCTGAAAGGATTGAGACATGTGAACCATGTCTGTTGGTATATACGCATGAAGAAACTCCATGCAGATGGACCGTTCGGACTCACTTGATTTTGAATCACTTGAGATATGCAAATCATACCACATGGGCAAGATGACTGAAAGCTTCGGTTTCAGTAAAATGGAACAAGAAAGCAACTTGTTGGAAGTAACACATTTTGATGTGTGCAGTCCAATGAGTGCTGAGGCAAGCAGTGGATATCGTTATGCTCTTACTTCACAGATGATTTGAGTAGATACTGAGCATATTTACTTGATGAAACACAAGTCTGAATTATTGAATGGTTCAAGTAATTTCAGAATGAAGCTGAAGATCGTCGTGACAAGAGGATAAAATATATATGATATGATCATAGAGATGAATATCTGAGTTGCGAGTTTGGTACACAATTGAGACATTGTGGAAATTATTTCACGACTAGTACCGCCTGGAACACCATAGTGTGATGGTGTGTCCGAACATCATAACTGCACCCTATTGGATATGATGCATACCATGATGTCTCTTATCGAATTACCACTATCGTTCATGGGTTAGGCATTAGAGACAACCGCACTCACTTTAAATAGGGCACCATGTAATTCCGATAAGATGACACCGTATGAACTATGGTTTAGAGAAACCTAAGCTGTCATTTCTTATAAGTTTGGGGCTGCGTCGCTTATGTGAAAAAGTTTCAGGCTGATAAGCTCGAACCCAAAGCGGATAAATGCATCTTCATAGGATACCCAAAACAGTTGGGTATACCTCCTGTCTCAGATCCGAAAGCAATAGGGATTGTTTCTCAAATCGGGTCCTTTCTCGAGGAAAAATTTCTCTCGAAAGACTTGAGTGGGAGGATGATGGAGACTTGATGAGGTTATTGAACCGTCACTTCAACTAGTGTGTAGCAGGGCACAGGAGTTGTTCCTATGGCACCTACAACAATTGAAGTGGAAGCTTATGATAGTGATCATGAGACTTCAGATCAAGTCACTCACTCCCAGACCTCGTAGGACGACAAGGATGCGTACTACTTCAGAGTGGTACGTAATCCTGTCTTGGAAGTCATGTTGCTAGACAATAATGAACCTACGAGCTATGGAGAAGCGATGGTGGGCCCGGATTCCGATGAATGGCTCGAGGCCATAAAATCCGAGAGAGGATCCATGTATGAAAACAAAGTGTAGACTTTGGCAGAACGGCTCGATGGTCATAAGGCTGTTGAGTACAGATGGATTTTAAAAGGAAGACGGATAATGATGGTAAATGTCACCATTAAGAAAGCTCGACTTGTCATTAAGATGTTTTCCGACAAGTTCAAGGAGTTGACTGCAATGAGACTTTCTCACTCGTAGCGATGCTAAGAGTCTGTTGGAATTATGTTAGCGATTACTGCATTATTTATGAAATTGTGCAGATAGGATGTCAAAACATTGTTTCCTCGACGATTTTCTTGAGGAAAGGTTGTATGTGATACAACCAGAAGATTTTTGTCAATCCTGAAAGATGCTAACAAGTATGCAAAGCTCCAGCAATCCTTCTAAGGACTGGAGTAAGCATCTCGGAGTTGGAATGTACGCTTTGATGAGATGATCAAAGATTTGGGTTTATACAAAGTTTATGAGAAACTTGTATTTCCAAAGAAGTGAGTGGGAGCACTATAGAATTTCTGATGAGTATATGTTGTTGACATATTGTTGATCAGAAATGATGTAGAATTTCTGGAAAGCATATAGGGTTATTTGAAAAGTGTTTTTCAATGGAAAACCTAGATTAAGCTACTTGAACATTGAGCATCAAGATCTATAAGGATAGATCAAAATCGCTTAATAGTACTTTCAAACGAACACATACCATGACAAGATTTTGAAGGAGTTCAAAATAGATCAGCAAAGAAGGAGTTCTCGGCTGTGTTACAAGGTGTGAGTATTGAAAAAGACTCAAGACATGACCACGGCAGAATAGAGAGAAAGGACGAAGGTCGTCCCCTATGCTTTAGTCGTAGGCTCTAAAGTATGCTATGTTATGTACCGCACCTGAAGTGTGCCAAACCATGAGTCAGTCAAGGGGTACAAGTGTGATCTAGAAATGGATCACAGGACAACGGTCAAAGTTATCCTTAGTAACTAGTGGACTAAGGAATTTTCTCGATTATGGAGGTGGTAAAAGAGTTCGTCGTAAAGGGTTACGCCGATGCAAGCTTTGACACTAATCCAGATTATTCTGAGTAGTAAACTGGATTCGTATAGTAGAACAGTTAATTGGAATAGCACCAAATAGAGCGTGGTAACTGCATCTAGGAGATGACATAGATATTTGTAAAGCACACACGGATCTGAAAGGTTCAGACCCGTTGACTATAACATCTCTCACAATCATAACATGATCAAACCTAGAACTCTGTGAGTGTTAATCACATGGCGATGTGAACTAGATTATTGACTCTAGTGCAAGTGGGAGACTGTTGGAAATATGCCCTAGAGGCAATAATAAATTGATTATTATTATATTTCCTTGTTCATGATAATCGTTTATTATCCATGCTAGAATTGTATTGATAGGAAACTCAGATACATGTGTGGATACATAGACAACACCATGTCCCTAGTAAGCCTCTAGTTGACTAGCTCGTTGATCAATAGATGGTTACGGTTTCCTGACCATGGACATTGGATGTCGTTGATAACAGGATCACATCATTAGGAGAATGATGTGATGGACAAGACCCAATCCTAAGCCTAGCACAAGATCATGTAGTTCGTATGCTAAAGATTTTCTAATGTCAAGTATCGTTTCCTTAGACCATGAGATTGTGCAACTCCCGGATACCGTAGGAGTGCTTTGGGTGTGCCAAACGTCACAACATAACTAGGTGGCTATAAAGGTACACTACAGGTATCTCCGAAAGTGTCTGTTGGGTTGGCACGAATCGAGACTGGGATTTGTCACTCCGTGTGACGGAGAGGTATCTCTGGGCCCACTCGGTAGGACATCATCATAATGTGCACAATGTGATCAAGGAGTTGATCACAGGATGATGTGTTGCGGAACGAGTAAAAGAGACTTGTCGGTAACGAGATTGAACAAGGTATCGGGATACCGAAGATCGAATCTCGGGCAACTATCGTACCGATAGACAAAGGGAATTGTATACGGGATTGATCGAATCCTCGACATCGTGGTTCATCCGATGAGATCATCGTGGAACATGTGGGAGCCAACATGGGTATCCAGATCCCGCTGTTGGTTATTGGCCGGAGAGTTGTCTCGGTCATGTCTGCATGGTTCCCGAACCCGTAGGGTCTACACACTTAAGGTTCGATGACGCTAGGGTTATAAAGGAAGTTTGTATGTGGTTACCGAATGTTGTTCGGAGTCCCGGATGAGATCCCGGACGTCATGAGGAGTTCCGGAATGGTCCGGAGGTAAAGATTTATATATGGGAAGTCTTATTTTGGTCGCCAGAAAAGTTTCGCACTTTATTGGTATTGTACCGGGAGTGCCAAAAGGGGTCCGGGGGTCCACCGGGGGGTCCACCTGCCCCGGGGGGCCACATGGGCTGTAGGGCATGCGCCTTGGCCTATATGGGCCAAGGGCACCAGCCCCAAGAGGCCCATGCGCCAAGATATAAGAAAAAGGGGAGAGTCCTCAAAGGGGAAGGCACCTCCGAGGTGCCTTGGGAAGGATGGACTCCTCCCCCCCTTGGACGCACCCCTTCCTTGGAGGAAGGGGCAAGGCTACGCCTCCCCCCTCTCCCTTGCCCCTATATATAGTGGAGGGGAGGGAGGGCAGCCACACCTGAATCCCTGGCGCCTCCCTCCCTCCCGTGACACCTCCTCCTCTCCCGCAGGTGCTTGGCGAAGCCCTGCAGGATTGCCACGCTCCTCCACCACCACCACGCCGTTGTGCTGCTGCTAGATGGAGTCTTCCTCAACCTCTCCCTCTCTCCTTGCTGGATCAAGGCATGGGAGACGTCACCGGGATGTATGTGTGTTGAACGCGGAGGTGCCGTCCGTTCGGCACTTGGTCATCGGTGATTTGGATCACGACGAGTACGACTCCATCAACCCCGTTCACTTGAACGCTTCTGCTTAGCGATCTACAAGGGTATGTAGATGCATTCTCTTTCCCCTCGTTGCTGGTTTCTCCATAGATAGATCTTGGTGACACGTAGGAAAATTTTAAATTTCTGCTACGTTCCCCAACAGATAGGGAACAGAAAATCAGAGCAATAGAAAATAAACAGCAGAGCTTGAGCTAAAGCAAGCAAACAAGTAAACATGTCTTTCTCCTCTTAAAGACATGTGACATCTTCTCTCCTCTTGAACACCAAGCATCTGGGGTCATTGATGATATTACTTCCTCTCCCCCTGAGTATTCTCTTTTTCTCCCCCTATAGGAAAGATTAAGCTTTGATGTGATCCCTCTCTCCCCCTTTGACATCAATTTCCAAGAAGGGTCTTCTGGACATGTGATACAAATGGGTTGGTCCTTGAGTCACAGAGCAAAGCAACATGTGTAACATGATGCTGGTAGAGGACAAGAATCATTGAGTGGAGCTGGAGCAAAATAGAAATCAGGAATGAGTGGCAAGTTGGTTTTCCTGTGATGAAATCGGTGACTCCGAGTTGTGTGCTTCAGTTGCACCGAATGATTTCGGTTAGACCGAAGGAAACAAACCGGTGTGACCGAGTTCATCAGAGTGGAACCACTTGTCATCTCAGCTCAGTAGACAAGTAAGATCTCACAAGGATTTGCAAGGAATTAACTGAAAGATTTGCAATGAATAGGATGCAGAAAATGCAGAACAAAAAGAAAAGAAAAGAAACTTAAAGATCTAGATGAAGTTTTTTTGTTTGAAAAGGGGAAACAAATATGCAAGGGATAAATGCAATAACACAGAAAAGAACACAAGAGAACTTCATCTAGAATTGGGCGGCGACAAAGTCACCTATGTTAGAGTATATTGACTTAGGAGTCAAGTGAGAGCACTTGATCATAGGTCATACTCATCGTTTAAGCTCAAAATGGGATTACCATTTTTCGTTTAAGCATCTTGATGTATTCACATCTTGTCGAGTTGCTTTGGCTCATGACTTGGAGTAAAGCTTCTCTAAGATGGAATACATACCTTGGGTGGTGGTATCGATCTTGCTCATGTAGTTGAACTTGTGTGGGTAGCTCAAGGTTGATGTAGTTCATCAAGAGTTGGGAGCACCACTTGGAGTTTGAGTTCATCTACCTACATGGGTTAGTCTTGCAAGGAAGAGCACTTGTGTATCCAAAACGACAATTATGGTATTTAACATAGAATTTGTCAAAGGATATGTTTGAATGGCTTCATGCTTCCTTGTCTTCAACCACCATTGAGTAGAGACTTGGTGATGTAGAGATTGCTCAAGATGTGAGTGAGTTGCAATCTCATAGATTTAGATTCAACCAAGTACCTACACAGGTTAGATAACATGCAAGGTACAAATATATCCAAGACATATGAATAGCATCATAAGAGAAATATCAAGGATTAGTCATAGGCTCATGCCTCGCATGTATCAAATGGAGTTCCTACTCCAAGTTTGAAGCATCAATGATGTTCAATTCACCTCTTAACCTGCAAAACACTTTCTCATCAAGTGGTTTAGTGAATATATCCGCCAATTGCTTATCAGTGCGAACATGCTTAAGTTTAATGTCCCCTTTGGCAACATGATCTCGAATGAAATGATGACAAACTACAATGTGCTTAGTTCGAGAGTGTTGCATGAGATTTTGAGCAATCTTAATAGCACTTTCATTGTCACATAGCAATGGAACATGTTTCACATATATCCCATAATCTTTAAGAGTTTGGGTCATCCAAAGTAATTGAGCGCAACATGAACCAGCGGCAATGTATTCCGCTTCGGCGGTGGATAAGGATACCGAGTTTTGTTTCTTGGAAGACCAAGACACTAGAGATCTACCAAGGAATTGACAAGTACCCGAAGTGGACTTTCTATCAACCTTGTCTCCGGCATAGTCGGAATCGGAGTAGCCAACAAGATCAAAAGAGGACCTCTTAGGATACCAAATGCCAAAATTTGGTGTATGGATTAAGTATCTCACTATCCTTTTCACAGCCTTAAGATGACATTCTTTAGGAGCAGCTTGATATCGTGCACACATGCACACACTTAGCATAATATCAGGACGAGAGTCACATAGATATAACAATGAACCAATCATAGAGCGATAAACTTTTTGATCAACCAGTTCACCATCTTTGGTCAAATCAAGATGTCCACTAGTAGGCATGGGTGTAGTCATACCTTTTCATTCTTGCATATTGAACTTCTTGAATAAGTCTTTGGTGTACTTCGTTTGTGAGACAAATGTACCTTCCTTAGTTTGCTTGATTTGCAAACCGAGAAAGAATTTGAGTTCACTCATCATAGACATCTCAAACTTCTCCGACATTAGCTTTCCAAACTTCTCACTAAAATGAGGGTTAGTTGAACCAAATATGATATCATCAACATAAATTTGGCACACAAATAGTTCTCCATCGACCCTTTTAGTAAAAAGAGTAGAATCAATTTTACCAATTTCAAAGCCTTTTTCAGTAAGGAACTTGGTCAAGCATTTATACCATGCTCTAGGAGATTGTTTAAGACCATAAAGGACTTTGTGAAGTTTGTAAACATGATTAGGTTTCTTAGGATTGACAAAGCCGGGGGGGGGGGGTTGCTTAACATAAACTTCCTCCTCAATTTTGCCATTTAGAAAAGCACTTTTAATGTCCATTTGGTACAAGGTGATATCATGGTGATTAGCATAGGCAAGTAAGATGCGAATGGACTCAAGTCTAGCAACGGGAGCATATGTCTCACCATAGTCCATACCTTCAACTTGTGTATAGCCTTGGGCGACGAGACATGCTTTGTTGGGAACCACTTGTCCATCTTCATCTTGCTTGTTGCGAAACACCCATTTGGTACCAATGATGTTGTGGTTGTTGTCGGGCTTCTCGACCAATGTCCATACTTGATTTATCTCAAAGTTGTGTAGCTCTTCATGCATAACGTTTATGCAATCCGGATCCTTCAATGCTTCTTCAACCTTCATGGGTTCAATTTTAGAAATGAATGAGTAATGTTCACAAAAGTTAGCTAAGTGAGTTTTAGAGCGAGTAATTCTCCCGGTTTGGACATCATTGTAGATTTGTTCGACGGGATGATCTTTGGCAATTCTTGCTCGAACTCGTGAAAGCTTTTGCTTGGGTCGGGGTGGAACATCCTCTTCATCTTGCTCTTCTTCTTGGCCTTCTTCATTGTTGACGTTGTCGTTCTCTTGTCGTGGTGGAGAAGGAGGTTGTTGAGGTTCATATTGGTGTACTTCCTCGTTTTCTTCATCTTGGTGTGTCCCACTTGTGGATGCTTCCGTATCAATTCTTGGTTCACCTTGTCGTGAGGTAGAATCTTCCACTTGGATGGACGAGGTACTCTCCTTCATTTCCGTTGGACGAATCTTGCCAATGGACAAGTCTTGAATTGCTTCTGAAGGGTCTTTATCTCCTACATCAATTGGTAATTACTCTATTTGCGAGCCGTTAGATTCATCAAACTTCACATCTACCGTCTCTTCAACCTTTCGGGTGAAATTGTTGTAGACACGGTAAGTGTGAGAGTTTGGGCCATAACCAAGTAGGAAACCTTCATGAGATTTAGGAGCAAATTTAGAACGACGATGCTTATCAAGAATGTAGCACTTTGAGCCGAATACTCGAAAGTATCCAACTTGGGGTATGTTACCGGTGAGGAGCTCGTATGCCGTCTTGCGGAGTAGCTTGTGAAGATACAAGCGATTTGTTGCATGACAAGCTGTCTCAACCGCTTCCGCCCAAAAGTGCTTTGGCGTTTTGTACTCATCAAGCATCGTTCTTGCCATCTCGATAAGAGTCCGGTTCTTCCTCTCAACAACTCCATTTTGTTGAGGTGTGTACGTAGACAAGAACTCGTGTGAAATCCCTTCTTCGTCAAGAAAGGTGTCCACATTTGCATTCTTGAACTCCGTTCTGTTGTCGCTCCGAACCTTCTTGATCTTCATGTCAAACTGATCTTGGGCCTTCCTAGCAAAGTTTTTGAAGATCTTTTGGACCTGCGACTTGTCATCAAGAAAGAACACACACGTAAATCTTGAAAAATCATCAACTATGACTAGACAAAATGAGTTACCACCGAGACTCTTGTATGCATTTGGACCAAAGAGATCCATGTGAAGTAGCTCGAGTGGTCTTCTTGTGGTCATGATGTTCTTTGCGTGGTGACTTCCTCCAACTTGTTTCCCTGGTTGACAAGCACTGCAGAGTCTATCCTTGTCAAATACGACATCTTTTATTCCAAGGATATGATCACCTTTAATAAGCTTATCAAGATTTCGCATTCCAACATGACCTAGTCTTCTATGCCACAACCAGCCTTTAGAAGATTTAGCAATTAAGCAAGTTTTAGGTTGAGCCCTTTTAGTGAAATCAACAATGTAAAGATCTCCTCTACGTATACCGGTAAAGACCATTTTATGAGTGTCTCTACGAAACACTTGGCAATCTACTTCAGTGAATAGGACATTGAAGCCAAAATCCGCAAGTCTAGAAACTGAAAGTAAATTGTATCCAAGGGATTCAACGAGCATGACATTTTGTATGGAGCTATCGTGTGAGATGGCCACCTTACCAAGGCCAACCAGCTTACCCTTTGAATTATCACCAAAGGTGACATATTTTCGAGGGCCGTCATTTTCAGCAAGCTCACGGAACATCTCTTCATCTCCGGTCATATGATCAGTACATCCACTATCAAGGACCCATTCCTTTCCTCCAGCCATGTAGCCACGAAGATTTGCCATAAGACCAAAATGCCTCATTGCATCATCAAGATCATAGTCACTATCATCATCTTCATCATAGTATCCATGTTCAACATCATCTTGTGATTGATCAATTCCTAGAGAGGGTAATTCATTAGATAAATGATCATCACAATGGTTACCTTTATGAATTCTAATAGCTTCGGATATGATATCGCTAATGATTCCAATGTTTCCTTTAGCATGCATGAGATTGGTAAGCTCAAACAGACAATCACCAAAATTTGGATCACTAGAGTTCATCTTACTCAAAGCAATAGACTTATGGAGAATTTCGTCTAAATTCTTTAGGGAATAATCGGGAAATCGTTCCTCAAGAAATTTCCATATAGTATAGGCACAATTAAGAGTAGGCAAACTAGCAATCAAATTTTTGGGCAATCCTCTAATGATGAGCTCAACAGTTCTAAGATTGCGAATCATGTCAATATCTTCATCTAGGGTAGGGTGCAAAGGATCAATATAAGGTGCACAAGGACTAGCAATGTACTTGTTCAAATGATATTCATTGAAAATCTTAAGCATTTCATTTTTCCACTCATGAAAATACTCTCCATCAAGAATGGGCACTCTATGTCTAAGACTCCCTAAAGTAGACACATCCATCTTCCTCCAAAGGTGTTTAAACCAAGGCAATGGAGACCAAAGCTCTGATACCAATTGAAAGGATCGAGAAGAGGTGTCTAGAGGGGGGGGGGGGTGATTAGACACTAAGTGCCAAAAGTTGCAGTTTTTAATATTCTTAAGTTTAAGTGCAGTTTAAGCACAAATTCAACAATACATATCAAGCAAGCATGCAAAGAGTATATGAGCAGCGGAAAGTAAAGCATGCAACTTGCAAGAATGTAAAGGGAAGGGTTTGGAGGATTCAAACGCAATTGGAGACACAGATGTTTTTGGCATGGTTCCGATAGGTGGTGCTATCGTACATCCACGTTGATGGGGGTAGGGGGTCCCGATCTGTGCGTCTAGGCGGATGGTAACAGGAGACAAGGGACACAATGTTTTACCCAGGTTAGGGCCCTCTTGATGGAGGTAAAACCCTACGTCCTACTTGATTAATATTGATGATATTGGTAGTACAAGAGTAGATCTACCACGAGATCAAGGAGGCTAAACCCTAGAAGCTAGCCTATGGTATGATTGTTGTATGTTGGGGTTCTGTCCTACGGACTAAAACCCTCCAGTTTATATAGACACCAGAGAGGGTTAGGGTTACACAAAGTCGGTTACAATGGTAGGAGATCTGAATATCCGAATTGCCAAGCTTGCCTTCCACGCCAAGGAAAGTCCCATCCGGACACGGGACGAAGTCTTCAATCTTGTATCTTCATAGTCCAGGAGTCCGACAAAAGGTATAGTCCGGCTACCCGGACACCCCCTAATCCAGGACTCCCTCAGTAGCCCCAGAACCAGGCTTCAATGACGATGAGTCCGGCGCGCAGATTGTCTTCGGCATTGCAAGGCGGGTTCCTCCTCCAAGTTCTTCATAAAAGTTTGTAAACACTAAGGGTAGTGTCTGGCTCTGCAAAATAAGTTCCCACATATTTCCATAGAGAGAACAATATTAACACAAATCTAATCTGCTGACGTATTCCGTAGCGTGACATCACACTGCGGCCAAGCCTTCATTCGAATCGTTTTTACTTCCCCACCTCAGCGCATTTCGTGAGGCCGTTTCCTTGGCACGTCTTGTCGAAGCAGAGATCGTGTCGCCCATTTACGGGATTCTCATCAATACGGACGTGGGTAACCCAACCGCGCCATTTATCACGACGCTTGGGAGATAAGCGAGTTTTACCAGGCTGGTGGGGACGCATAGCCGCATCCGCCCATATAAGGGGATAAGGATCCACCTTTTTACCTACGCCTTCTTCCTCCTCTGCCTATCCATCTCCTGCGCACCCGAGCTCCAGCGCCCAAGTCCGCACTTCCCACCTCAACCTTCTCCAGCAATGTCCGAAGCGGGAGGCAAGTGGATGGTCTCCTCCGTTACGGAGGGCCATGTCAAAAAGCTAAGGAAGGCCGGATACTTGTCCAATGACATCGCGCACCGGCTTCCCGAAAAGGGGCAGCTTCTCCCCACCCCAAGGCCCCATGAGAGGGTTGCATTCCTTCCCCATTCCTCCGCGGACTCGGTTTTCCTCTCCACCCATTTGTCCGGGGGCTCATGTTCTACTATGGCCTAGATTTCCACGATCTGGCCCCGAACTTCGTCCTCAACATCTCGGCGTTCATCGTCGTGTGTAAGGCTTTCCTCCGTATCCGCCCCTATTTCGGCCTTTGGCTCAAGACCTTCAACGTTAAGCCGAAGGTGGTGCGCGGCAACCAGGCGGAGTGCAGAGGCACCATGGCGGGCAAGATAGCCAACGTCCTATGGCTCGAGGGCTCTGAGGGAGTCCTGGATTAGGGGGTGTTCGGATAGCCGGAATATACCTTCAGCCGGACTCCTGGACTATGAAGATACAAGATTGAAGACTTCGTCCCATGTCCGGATGGGACTTTCCTTGGCGTGGAAGGCAAGCTTGGCGATGCAGATATTCAGATCTCCTACCATTGTAACCAACTTTGTGTAACCCTAACCATCTCCAGTGTCTATATAAACCGGAGGGTTTTAGTCCGTAGGACAACAACTCCAACATACAACAATCATACCATAGGCTAGCTTCTAGGGTTTAGCTTCCTTGATCTCGTGGTAGATCTACTCTTGTACTACCCATATCATCAATATTAATCAAGCAGGACGTAGGGTTTTACCTCCATCAAGAGGGCCCGACCCTGGGTAAAACATTGTGTCCCTCGTCTCCTGTTACCATCCGCCTAGACGCACAGTTCGGGACCCCCTACCCGAGATCCGCCGGTTTTTACACCGACATTGGTGCTTTCATTGAGAGTTCCTCTGTGTCGTCACTTTTAGGCCCGATGGATCCTTTGATCATAAACGACGATGCAGTCCAGGGTGAGACTTTTCTCCCCGGACAGATCTTCGTCTTCGGCGGCTTCGCACTGCGGGCCAATTTGGTTGGCCGCCTGGAGCAGATCGAAAGCTACGCCCCTGGCCATCAGGTCAGGTTTGGAAGTTTGAACTACACGGCTGACATCCATGGGGACTTGATCTTCGATGGATTCGAGACACAGCCAAGCGCGCCGCACTGTCTCGATGGGCATGATCTAGCTCTGAAGCCGAACAGTGTCCTGGAGGCCGCACGCGCGTTGGTTCCGACCCTTAATTCGGAGCCTGCTGCACCGATCGAGGATGAGCGGTTGTACGCCACCTTAGGGGCTGCGATCTCAAAGGCGATCGAGCCGAACGCCAGCCCCGCACTCCGCATGACCCGTGACTCCGAGGATCCGGATTCCTCTCCGGACTCCGAACACCCCGCGCCCCTGCCGATCGAATCCGATTGGGCGCCGATCATGGAGTTCACCACCGCGGACATCTTTCAGCACTCGCCCTTCGGCGACATCTTGAACTCACTAAAGTCTCTCTCTTTATCAGGAGAGCCCTGGCCGGACTATGGTCAGCAAGGATGGGATGCGGACGATGAAGAAATTCAAAGCCCACCCACCACCCACTTTGTAGCCACTGTCGATGATTTAACCGACATGCTCGACTTCGACTCCGAAGACATCGACGGTATGGACGACGATGCAGGAGACGAACAGGAACGAGCACCTGTAGGGCGCTGGAAGGCCACCTCGTCATATGACACAAACACTCCAAAAGATGGAGATGGCGATGGAAAAGCGGGGGATGACACCTCTAAGAAACATCCCAAGCGCCGGTGTCAGCGGCGCCGTTCTAAATCCTGCCAAAGCAAAAACGGTGATTCCGGCACTGGAAATAATACTACTCCGGATAGCGCCGAAGAACACCCCCTCCAGCAAGATTCGGCACAGGAAGATGGGGAAGCCAGCCCTCATGAGAGAGCGGCTGTAACGCCCTCGATGCGGCTATATCTCCCACGTGTCGAAGCACGACTTAGAGGCATAACCGCATTGAAAGCAATGTCGCAAGTGAGGTAATCTTCACACAACCCATGTAATACATAAGGGAAAGAGATACATAGTTGGCTTACAGTCGCCACTTCACACAATACATAAATTAACATCCATCATCCAGATTACACTCAAGGTCTGACTACGGAACCAAAATGAAAGAAGACTACCCCAAATGCTACACAGATCCCCGATCGTCCCAACTGGGCTCCACTACTGATCATCAGGAAAAGTCACATAGTAACAACCACGTTCCTCGTTGAACTCCCACTTGAGCTCGGATGCATCATCTGTACTGGCATTGTTGGCACCTGCAACTGTTTTGGTAGAATCTGTGAGTCATGGGGACTCAGCAATCTCACACCCGCGAGATCAAGACTATTTAAGCTTAAAGGTAGGATGGGGTTGTGAGGTGGAGTTGCAGCAAGCAGCTAGCATATATGGTGGCTACATTCGCAAAAGAGAGCGAGAAGAGAAGCAAAGCACGGTCGTGAAGCTAGAAGTAATCACGAAGTGATCCTAGAACAACCTACGTCAGACATAACTCCAACACCGTGTTCACTTCCCGGACTCCGCCGAGAAGAGACCATCACGGTTACACACGCGGTTGATGTGTTTTAATTAAGGTCAACTTCAGGTTTTCTACAACCGGACATCAACAAATTCCCATCTGCCTCATAACCGCGGGCACGGCTTTCGAAAGATAATGCCCTGCAGGGGTGTCCCATCTTAGCCCATTATAAGCTCTCACGGTCAACGAAGGATATTGCTTCTACCGGGAAGACCCGATCAGTCTCGGAATCCCGGACTACAAGACATTTCGACAGTAATAAAACAAGACCAGCAAAGCCGCCCAATTGTGCCGACAAATCCTGATAGGAGCTGCACATATCTCGGTCTTAGGGCACATCCGGATAAGTCAAGCTACGAGTAAAACCAGGCCTCGAGTTTCCCCGTGGTGGCCCCGCAGGCTGCTCGGTTCGGGCCAACACTCGAAGGAGCACTGGCCCCGGGGGGGGGGGGGGGGTTAAAATAAAGATGACCCTCGGGCTCGCGAAAACCCGGGGGAAAAAGGCTTAGGTGGCAAATGGTAAAACCAAAGTTGGGCCTTGCTGGAGGAGTCTTATTCAAAGCGAACTGTCAAGGGGGTCCCATAAATCACCCAACCGTGTAAGGAACGCAAAATCAAGGAACATAACACCGGTATGACGGAAACTAGGGTGGCAAGAATGGAACAAAACACCAGGCATAAGGCTGAGCCTTCCACCCTTTAACAAGTATATAGATGCATTAATTAAGTAAAGATATTGTGATATCCCAAAATAATCATGTTCCAACATGGAACAAACTTCATCTTCACCTGCAACTAGCAACGCTATAAGAGGGGCTGAGCAAAGCGGTAACATAGCCAATCAACGGTTTGCTAGGAAAGGATGGTTAGAGATTTGACATGGCAATATGGGTGGCATGATATAGCAAGTGGTAGGTATCGCAGCATAGGCATAGCAAAAGAGGGAGCACGTAGCGAGCAAAGATAGAAGTGATTTCGAGGGTATGGTCATCTTGCCTGCAAGGTTCTCAGAGTTGTCGAAGGCTTGATCCTCGTAAGTGTTCTCAACAGGTTCCTCGTTCACGTACTCGTCTCCCGGATCTACCCAAACAAGAACACAAGCAAAGGAACAACTATCAACCACGATGCAATGCGCAAGCAACATGATGCAAAACATGGCATGATATGCGAGATGTGGTATGCAATGCATATGCGTGCTCCGGAAGGAAAAAGATGAACAAGGCATAATCTTGGCAAACCAAGTATGCCACTGGAAAGGTGAGATGATTTCGGTTGAAATCGATATAAAGATCACCGGAATCGGATGCACGGTTTGCAAATGACAAGCAAAACAAGAATGACAAGATTCTGCCATTAACAGCATGATGCTACTTAGCAAGCAACAAGAAATTAAGCTACTCCAACCAAACGTACCAACAAAGCATATGATAGTGAACTACTGAAGATGCTTGACAAAATATGAACACTGAGCTACGGCTAAATCACAACATAACAGGTTCAAACAAGCATGGGAAAAGTGCAAAAGATAACAGGTTCACAGACTTAGTGAAAATACTATCATGCCAGAAATTAACATCAGGATGACATGTTTAGAGCAAGGAAACAACCTGCTACAGGAACACAATATAGCAAAACAAGGCACGGCATGAATCTACTCAAAACATAGAAAACAAGTCCCTTACTGACCATGAGCCAAAAAGGACCAGAAAATATAATAGCACCCATGTCAATTAAGCAATTTTCGTTACAGATTTCAGACTCAGCAGAAAACTGGACATGTCAAAAACAGATAGCAAGTAGACATGTTTACGAGCTTGATGCACTCACTACAGAGCATTGCATGATAAACTAAGAATACACCCATCAATAAGACATGGCATAGAAGCTATACATGGCAAGAACAACATCATATCATGTAAGGATCAACTACAACAAGCTTGGCAAAATCGAACATGTAAACAATCTGCCAGGAAACATTTTATAGCAAAAGTAGAGCTCGATTGACTCAAACTATTGCACTACATAATTACAAGCAAAGGCATGGATGGATAGAGCATATTCATATGTTCAAAACATCCTTACTGATCATGGTCAAAAGAGGCATAGATCTCTATGAAACAACATGAACACATGGCATAAAAATAACAGCAGGGAATGACTTAGTGAAATTACTAAGTCCCTGAAATCAGCAACAATAAGATCCCTAGTTTGCATGCTTGTTCTAGTCACCACAAAGATCACAAAAATACATGGCATACACCCCTGTAAAGATGTCATGGCATATTACAAAACACATGTAGGACTCCAGCTCATAGGATGCACACATCAATCATGGCAAAAATGACAAAAGTGCATCTACTGAAACAGATCTGAAACTAACATCACATAGCCCTCTTCCAACAGATTTCGGGCATCAAGATGAGCTCAAATGAAAATGATTCAATGAGATGAAGTGATGTACTCATCGAGGCGAACAATTTGACATATTACACGCACGAAACGCAGCAGTATGCAGCAAGTTAAGATGCGATGAACATGCAACAAAATATCTGACACAAAAGACAGAGGAATTTCGGGGGGGAGGAGAAAGTCAACCCTCGACGGATCTGAGATCCGGCGGACCGAGCTCTCGCCGGAGCTAGCGCCGGAGTTGGAGAGGAGGGCGGAGGAGGCCGGGGCGGACGGATCCGGCCGCGCCCTTGCCGGATTCGGTCGGGGCCAGGTCGAGGGAGGCGGCGGAGGCGGCGGGGGCGCGGCGGCCGGCGGGCGGAGGTCGGTGGGGCGCGCCGGGGCAGCGGGGAGCGGAACGGCGGACGGCGGGCGCGGTGCGGGCCGCGCGGGCTAGATCTGGGCCCGCGGAGGAGGCG
Organism: Aegilops umbellulata; assembly: GCA_032464435.1. NCBI lineage: Eukaryota > Viridiplantae > Streptophyta > Magnoliopsida > Poales > Poaceae > Aegilops > Aegilops umbellulata. Next base: position 262,970,111 of record CP136055.1, read on the forward strand.
GCGATGTGGGCGCGGGTGCCCACGTGGCAGCCCCTGGTTGGCTGCGGGCGCGGTGGCGGACGCGTCCGGCTCCGCCCGGACGTGTCCGGCGGCGGCGAGAGGCGCGGGGCTAGGGTTAGGTAGGTTTGGACCCGGGATTTCGTGGGAGAGGGTATATTTATAGGTAGGAGGAGCTAGGAGGCTCCAAATTGAGCACGGTTTGCAGCCACACGATCGTGATCGAATGGCGATGGACATGGGAGTGACTTAGATGGGTTATTGGGCTGGATTGGAGGGGTTTTGGGCTGCAACCCAAAAGAGGCCTTTGCGGTTACCCGGTTAACCGTTGGAGTATCAAACAACCTCCAAATGACCCGAAACTTGACGAGCGGTCTACCGGTGCTATACCAAGGCCGCTTGGCAAACCTCGGTCCATTCCGAGAAAGTTTAATACACGCTCACGGAAAAAAGGTAAAAGGGGACGCCGGGGAACATAGGAGCGCCGGATTGCAAAACGGACAACGGGGAAAATGCTCGGATTCATGAAACGAATACGTATGCGAACGCGATGCACATGATGACATGATATGAAATGCATGGCATGAACAAAATGCAAAAGAAGGAAAACCCAACCACGGAGGGAATATCATATCACATTGCTGAAAATGGCAAGAGTTGGAGTTACAAATATGGCAAGTTACAACCGGGGTGTTACAACACTCCACTACGAGAGATCTCGTCCCGAGATCTAGGACTGAAAGAACTCCGGATATTCAGAACGAAGGTGGTCCTCGCATTCCCAGGTGGCTTCTCGGTCGGAATGACGAGACCACTTCACTTTTAGGAATTTGATGGACTTGTTGCGAGTCTTGCGCTCAGTTTCTTCAAGAATAGCAACGGGATGCTCATGATAGGACAAATCTTCTTGAAGATCAATCTCTTCGAAGTTGATGGTGCGCTCAGGCGTCTTGAAGCACTTGCGAAGCTATGACACATGGAAGACATCGTGCACATTTGCAAAGTTTGGGGGAAGCTCAAGTTGATAGGCGAGATCGCCTCGTTTGCCGATGATCTTGAAAGGACCGACGTATCTAGGGGCAAGTTTCCCTTTGATACCGAAGCGACGAGTGCCTTTCATTGGAGAGACGCGGAGGTAGACATGGTCTCCGATCTCGAAAGCCAAATCACGGTGTTTGCTATCATAATAGCTCTTCTGGCGCGATTGAGCGGCTTTGAGATAATCACGAATGACTTTACACATATCTTCAGCCTCTGTGATCAAGTCGTTGCCAAGAAGTTGGCGTTCGCCCGTCTCAGACCAATTGAGAGGAGTACGACACTTTCTGCCATAGAGAATCTCGAATGGGGCTTTGCCCGAGCTCGCTTGAAAGCTGTTGTTGTAAGAGAACTCAGCATATGGAAGACAATCCTCCCACTTCATGCCGAAAGAGATAACACAAGCCCTGAGCATATCTTCAAGAATTTGGTTGACACGCTTGACTTGTCCACTAGTTTGAGGATGGAAAGCTGTGCTGAAGCGAATGTTTGTGCCCATGGCCTTCTGGAAGGAGTCCCAGAATTTAGAGGTGAAGATGCTGCCATGGTCTGAAGAAATCAATTGTGGAATGCCATGCAAGGAGACAATTCTGGAGGTGTAGAGCTCTGCCAGCTGCGCTGCTGTGATAGACTCTTTGATAGGAAGAAAATGAGCCACTTTAGTGAGCTTGTCGATGACGACGAAGATGGCATCATTTCCATGCTTGGACTTAGGAAAACCAGTCACGAAGTCCATTTCGATATGATCAAACTTCCATTCTGGAATAGCAAGAGGTTGGAGTAGACCAGCTGGTCGTTGGTGTTCTGCTTTCACCCTTCGACAGACATCACATTCATTCACGAATTGAGCAATTTCTCGCTTCATTCGAGTCCACCAATACGACTGCTTGAGGTCATGGTACATCTTCGTACTTCTAGGATGAATGGATAGGAGTGAATTGTGCGCCTCGTTCATAATGACTTTACGAAGATCACCCTTAGGAACCACAATCCGGTCCTCGAAGAAAAGAGTATCTCTGTCATCAACGCGATAGCACTTGTATTTGGAAATGCCCTTGTCAATACCACGTTTCACCTTCTTCACCATGGTATCCAGCAGTTGTGCCTCACGAATTTGATCTTCCAAAGTAGGAGAGACTATGAGGTTGGCAAGAAAGCCTTGAGGAACAACTTGGAGATTCAACTTGCGGAAAGCTTCACAAAGGTCCGGTTGAAAGGGCTTGAGGATTAAGTTGTTGCAATAAGCCTTCCTGCTCAAAGCATCTGTAATCACATTGGCCTTGCCTGGAGTATATTCAATACTCGGATTATACTCTTGAATCATTTCGACCCATCGAGTTTGCCTGAGGTTGAGGTTGGGTTGAGTGAAGATGTACTTGAGGCTCTTGTGATCAGTGAATATGTCCACTTTCCTTCCCAACAGGAGATGTCTCCATGTTATTAGAGCGTGGACAACTGCCGCCAACTCAAGGTCGTGAGTGGGGTAGTTCTTTTCGTTGGGCTTGAACTGACGAGAGGTATAGGCCACAACTTTCTTCTCTTGCATTAACACAGCACCGAGACCTTGAACAGAAGCATCACAGAAAACTTCATAAGGCTTGGATTCGTCAGGAGGAGTCAAAACTGGAGCAGTGACGAGTTTCTCTTTGATAGTGTTGAAAGCAACGTCACACTCAGGAGACCAGACATACTTCACATGCTTTTGGAGGAGGTTGGAAAGAGGCTTTGCAATCTTTGAGAAATTCTCAACGAATCTTCGGCAATAGCTTGCAAGTCCAAGAAAACTGCGAAGCTGCTTGACATTCTGAGGAGGTTCCCAATTCAAAACTGCAGACACCCTCTCGGGATTAATAGCAATGCCCTTGGCAGAGATGATGTGCCCCAGCTAAAGAACTTCATCAAGCCAGAATTCACATTTTGAGAACTTCGCATAAAATTGATACTCTCTGAGCTTGTCGAGCACCAATCGCAAATGTTTGGCATGATCCTTCTTATACTTGGAGAAGACCAATATATCATCGAGATAGACCAAGACGAATTCATTGGTGTAGGGGTTGAAGATGAAGTTCATCATACGCAAGAACGTTGGAGGAGCATTGACAAGGCCGAAAGACATGACAGTATATTCATAAGAACCAAAGCTTGTTCTGAATGCTGTCTTGGGAATATCTTCTTCACGAATGCGAATTTGATGATAACCCATACGAAGGTCAAGCTTGGAGAACACTTTAGAACCTTTAAGTTGCTCGAATAGCTCATTGATGTTGGGAAGTGGGTACTTGTTCTTGATAGTCTTCTTGTTCAATGGACGGTAATCGACGCAAAGTCGGTCCGTGCCATCCTTCTTCTGGACAAAAAGAACACCACAACCCCAAGGAGATGAGCTCGGTCTGATCAGACCCAGACGCTCTTGTTCATCGAGTTGTTTCTTCAATTCCTTCAACTCTTTTGGCCCAAGCTTGTATGGACGCTTGCAAACGGGTTCCGTGCCAGGCTCAAGATCAATAAAGAATTCAACTGGCCGGTGAGGAGGCATTCCCGGAAGTTCTTCTGGAAAGACATCTTGGTACTCACAGATGACTGGAATCTGAGAGATAGCATCCAATTCGCCCTTCTCATTGAGAGAAAACAACCGAATGGTTTCATCACGAGCGCATAGATGATCACATCGTCAGAAGAGTGAGTCAATTGAATTTCCCTGGCAGCACAATCAAGCTGAGCCTTGTGCTTAGAAAGCCAGTCCATCCCGAGAATAAGATCAATATCAGAGTCACCAAGAACAATTGGTTTAGACAAGAATCTATAGTCTCCCATCTTGATGGAAACATCCGGAACCACCAAACTAGAGCTCAAACGCTTGCCCGGAGAAACGATATCCATGGGTTTACCCAAATTTGAAGAAGTGAACTCATGCTTGGCAAAAAATGGTCTTGACATGAAACAATGCGAAGCACCAGTATCAAATAAGACTTTTGCAGGAATATCATTAACAGGAAGGTTACCCATGATCACTTCTGAAGAATCCTCTGCCTGAGCCGCGTTCATCATGTTCACTTTGGCATGCTTAGGATTATGCTTGACCACTGCATTGCTGGAAGATCTCACAGGAGGAGGAGGCGGAAAGCGCCTTTGGTTGAAGCACTTGTTCGCATAGTGACCCTTTTGCTGACACTTGTTGCAAGTCACTTCTGAGAGCGGACGATGATAAGGAGCATTTGGCCTTGGAGCTTGGTTCTGAGACTTGTTCTGATAGCCAGGGTTGGGTGGGTGGGAAGATCCACGACCACCTGAGTTCTTCTGCTGGTAAGGCTGACGGAACGGAGGAGGAGGAGGCAACCAGAACTTCTGTTGCTTGGCCGCCACTAGTGAGGAAGAAGAGGACTGAACTGCGTCCCTGACTCTCTTCTTAGATGCCTCACACTTGAGCTGAGCAGCTTCTTGTTTCAGTACCATGTTGTAGAATTCATCATACTTTAACGGCTCAAAAAGCACGAGAGCTAGTTGCAGATCTTCTCTGAGGCCACGCCTGAATTGGTAAATCATGCTCTTTTCATCAGGGATGTCCTGCTTAGCAAAGCGAGAGAGCTTCTGGAACTGAGTGTTGTATTGATACACAGACATGTTGCCTTGCTTGAGATTGCAGAACTCCTCACGCTTACTCTCAACAACACTTTATGGAATGTGATGAGCTTTGAAGTCACAGCGGAAATCATCCCAGGTAATCACACGACCTCCTCTGGAATCTTTGTATTGTTGATACCACTCAGCAGCTTGATCCTTGAGTTGAAAAGAGGCAAACTTGACAAAGTCCTCAGGTCTGACATTGCTACATTCGAAGTGCTTGTTGATGTCCACGAGCCAATCATCGATGTCTGTGGCCTCGACACAGTAGCTGAAAGTCTTTGGCTGATTTGCAAGGAACTGATTGAGGGTAGCGAAGTGCGGCTGATTGTTGCCTTGACCTTGATTTCCCTGATTACCTTGCCCTTGGTTGCGATCTTGCAAGAGCTGAATCAGAATCTGAGCGTTGGCATTGGTGGCTGTCATCAAGGCTTGCCATGCCTCCGGAGGCGGAGGTGGTGGCGGAGGGTTAGCCTGACTTCCTTCATTGCGTTCCGGATTCTGACGTGTTGGCGGAGCCATCCCGAAGAGGGTGACATCCATTAGCATCTTGAAAGACATATATTCAAGCTGAATCAAATGATCGAAATTGCAACATATAGTCTTCACAATAAACATTCGAACAAGAATGAACGAATGAATTCCAAAGTAAAGCATCGCACTTCCATAAGCTGAGAAGCCATTTAGATAAAGGTATGGAATCACCATCTGCCTTCGAAACAACTCGAATGTCACAACTGAAAACAAAACAAAGGATTGTCTTGTAGAATAAGCTGGAACAAACACATGATAGAGATTTCGCCCAAAGTATTCGTGGTGGGGCCCACATGGGCATGACGTATAGCAGACGTAACGAATGACAAACAAGACGTCCCCGAATCAGCATAGCCAAGGATTCTTTAAGACTCCTCGCGACCACTGTAAATCAGCCGTGAATAGGTGGACCACTAGCACGTTAGGCCCCAATCTCAAATCATACATCTGTCGGAAAGATATCCTATAAGCTATTAGAATTCCCACTTATAAACTCCCGAAACTTTCTGGTTATGCAATCAGGTGTTGGGGATACAGGGGACACAAAATATATCACCCAAACTAACAATACCTAGATCCAGCTGTATCCATCCTTCAACACATAACCAAGAAACCCTCAGAAATCGTTTACCTCAACCTTCGAAAAGCATCCGTTATACGAGTTATGGCAATACTCCCGCACTCGCCTCAGTACTGGGCTATCAGGGTTATCTCACCAACAACTGTACAAAAGAGATTTTCGATGTCGGCGAACTAAACTCAGGTATTCCAGAACTGCAATGATAAAATTATGACAACAACACCTCAGAGCTCAACTCCCCGGGACACTTCCACTAAACCCCTGACAGGAGGCACCAAGACAATGTTCTCATCACAAAACCATCGGAACGATTCTAAGATACCCGCGTGATCCTAAAATTTTTTTTAGTGAAATTTGAGAAGAGAAGAGTCAAAACTCTACGTCAGGATGCCTTACCAGAGCGATGAGGAGACTGGGAAGTAAAAAGAATTCCTAAACTCTCCGATACATAATTCCTAAATGATTCAAAACATTTTTCTAGACACAACTCGGCCGCTAAAAACGATCAATCAGTGGGGGCTCCTAAGGTCGGGCAAGGCTCTGATTACCAACTTGTAACGCCCTCGATGCGGCTATATCTCCCACGTGTCGAAGCACGACTTAGAGGCATAACCGTAATGAAAGCAATGTCGCAAGTGAGGTAATCTTCACACAACCCATGTAATACATAAGGGAAAGAGATACATAGTTGGCTTACAGTCGCCACTTCACACAATACATAAATTAACATCCATCATCCAGATTACACTGAAGGTCCGACTACGGAACCAAAATGAAAGAAGACTACCCCAAATGCTACACAGATCCCCGATCGTCCCAACTGGGCTCCACTTCTGATCATCAGGAAAAGACACATAGTAACGACCACGTTCCTCGTCGAACTCCCACTTGAGCTCGGATGCGTCATCTGTACTGGCATCGTTGGCACCTGCAACTGTTTTGGTAGAATCTGTGAGTCATGGGGACTCAGCAATCTCACACCCGCGAGATCAAGACTATTTAAGCTTAAAGGTAGGATGGGGTTGTGAGGTGGAGCTGCGGCAAGCGGCTAGCATATATGGTGGCTACATTCGCAAAAGAGAGCGAGAAGAGAAGCAAAGCACGGTCGTGAAGCTAGAAGTGATCAAGAAGTGATCCTAGAACAACCTACGTCAGACATAACTCCAACACCGTGTTCACTTCCCGGACTCCGCCGAGAAGAGACCATCACGGTTACACATGCGGTTGATGTGTTTTAATTAAGGTCAACTTCGGGTTTTCTACAACCAGACATCAACAAATTCCCATCTGCCTCCTAACCGTGGGCACGGATTTCGAAAGATAATACCCTGCAGGGGTGTCCCAACTTAGCCCATTATAAGCTCTCACGGTCAACGAAGGATATTCCTTCTACCGGGAAGACCCGATCAGTCTCGGAATCCCGGACTACAAGACATTTCGACAGTAATAAAACAAAACCAGCATAGCCGCCCGATTGTGCCGACAAATCCTGATAGGAGCTGCACATATCTCGGTCTTAGGGCACATCCGGATAAGTCAAGCTACGAGTAAAACCAGGCCTCGAGTTTCCCCGTGGTGGCCCCGCAGGCTGCTCGGTTCGGGCCAACACTCGAAGGAGCACTGGCCCGGGGGGGGGGGGGTTAAAATAAAGATGACCCTCGGGCTCGCGAAAACCCGGGGGAAAAAGGCTTAGGTGGCAAATGGTAAAACCAAAGTTGGGCCTTGCTGGAGGAATCTTATTCAAAGCGAACTGTCAAGGGGTCCCATAAATCACCCAACCGTGTAAGGAACGCAAAATCAAGGAACATAACACCGGTATGACGGAAACTAGGGTGGCAGGAATGGAACAAAACACCAGGCATAAGGCCGAGCCTTCCACCCTTTAACAAGTATATAGATGCATTAATTAAGTAAGAGATATTGTGATATCCCAAAATAATCATGTTCCAACATGGAACAAACTTCATCTTCACCTGCAACTAGCAACGCTATAAGAGGGGCTGAGCAAAGCGGTAACATAGCCAATCAACGGTTTGCTAGGAAAGGATGGTTAGAGATTTGACATGGCAATATGGGTGGCATGATATAGCAAGTGGTAGGTATCGCAGCATAGGCATAGCAAAAGAGCGAGCACCTAGCGAGCAAAGATAGAAGTGATTTTGAGGGTATGGTCATCTTGCCTGCAAGGTTCTCAGAGTTGTCGAAGGCTTGATCCTCGTAAGTGTTCTCAATAGGTTCCTCGTTCACGTACTCGTATCCCGGATCTACCCAAACAAGAACACAAGAAAAGGAACAACTATCAACCACGATGCAATGCGCAAGCAACATGATGCAAAACATGGCATGATATGCGAGATGTGGTATGCAATGCATATGCGTGCTCCGGAAGGAAAAAGATGAAAAATGCATAATCTTGGCAAACCAAGTATGCCACTGGAAAGGTGAGATGATTTCGGTTGAAATCGATATAAATATCACCGGAATCGGATGCACGGTTTGCAAATGACAAGCAAAACAAGAATGACAAGATTCTGCCATTAACAGCATGATGCTACTTAGCAAGCAACAAGAAATTAAGCTACTGCACCCAAACGTACCAACAAAGCATATGACAGTGAACTACTCAAGATGCTTGACAAAAGATGAACACTGAGCTACGGCTAAATCACATCATAACAGGTTCAAACAAGCATGGCAAAAGTGCAAAAGATAACAGGTTCACAGACTTGGTGAAAATACTATCATGCCAGAAATTAACATCAGGATGACATGTTTAGAGCAAGGAAACAACCTGCTACAGGAACAAAATATAGCAAAACAAGGCATGACATGAATCTACTCAAAACATATAACAAAAGTCCCTTACTTACCATGAGCCAAAAAGGACCAGAAAATATAGTAGCACCCATGTCAATTAAGCAAGTTTCGTTACAGATTTCGGACTTAGCAGAAAACTGGACATGTCAAAAACAGATAGCAAGTAGGCATGTTTACGAGCTCGATGCACTCACTACAGAGCATCGCATGATAAAATAAGCATACACCCATCAATAAGACATGGCATAGAAGCTATACATGGCAAGAACAACATCATATCATGTAAGGATCAACTATAACAAGCTTGGCAAAATCGAATAACACGTAAACAATCTGCCAGGAAACATTTTATAGCAAAAGTAGAGCTCGATTGACTCAATTTATTGCACTCCATAATTACAAACAAAGGCATGGATAGATATAGAACATTCATATGTTCAAAACATCCTTACTGATCATGCTCAAAAGAGGCATAGATCTCTGTGAACCAACATGAACACATGGCATAAAAATAACAGCAGGGAATGACTTAGTGAAATTACTAAGTCCCTGAAATCAGCAACAATAAGATCCCTAGTTTGCATGCTTGTTCTAGTCACCACAAAGATCAAAAAAATACATGGCATACACCCCTGTAAAGATGGCATGGCATATTACAAAACACATGTAAGACTCCAGTTCATAGGATGCACACATCAATCATGGCAAAAATGACAAAAGTGCATCTACTGAAACAGATCTGAAACTAACATCACATAGCCCTCTTCCAACAGAATTTCGGGCATCAAGATGAGCTCAAATGAAAATGATTCAATGAGGTGAAGTGATGTGCTCATCGAGACGAACAATTTGACATATTACACGCACGAAATGGAGCAGTATGCAGCAAGTTATGATGCGATGAGCATGCAACAAAATATCTGACAGAAAAGACTGAGGAATTTCGGGGGGGGGGGGGGGAGGAGAAAGTCAACCCTCGACGGATCTGAGATCCGGCGGATCGAGCTCTCGCCGGAGCTGGCGCCGGAGTTGGAGAGGAGGGCGGAGGAGGCCGGGGCGGACGGATCCGGCCGCGCCCTTGCCAGATCCGGTCGGGGCCGGGTCGAGGGAGGCGGCGGAGGCGGCGGGGGCGCGCGGCGGTGGAGGTCGGCGGGGCGCCTCGGGCGGTGGAGCCGCGGCGGCCGGCGGGCGGAGGTCGGTGGGGCGCGCCGGGGCAGCGGGGAGCGGAACGGCGGACGGCGGGCGCGATGCGGGCCGCGCGGGCTAGATCTGGGCCCGGCGGGCCGCGGTGGAGGAGGCGGCGATGTGGGCGCGGGTGCCCACGTGGCAGCCCCTGGTTGGCTGCGGGCGCGGCGCCGGACGCGTCCGGCTCCGCCCGGACGTGTCCGGCGGCGGCGAGAGGCGCGGGGCTAGGGTTTGGGTAGGTTTGGACCCGGGATTTCGGGGGAGAGGGTATATTTATAGGTAGGAGGAGCTAGGAGGCTCTAAATTGAGCACGGTTTGCGGCACACGATCGTGATCGAGCGGCGATGGACATGGGAGTGACTTAGATGGGTTATTGGGCTGGATTGGAGGGGTTTTGGGCTGCAACCCAAAAGAGGCCTTTGCGGTTACCCGGTTAACCGTTGGAGTATCAAACAACCTCCAAATGACCCGAAACTTGACGAGCGGTCTACCGGTGCTATACCAAGGCCGCTTGGCAAACCTCGGTCCATTCCGAGAAAGTTTAATACACGCTCACGGAAAAAGGTAAAAGGGGACGCCGGGGAACATAGGAGCGCCGGATTGCAAAACGGACAACGGGGAAAATGCTCGGATTCATGAAACGAACACGTATGCGAATGCGATGCACATGATGACATGATATGAAATGCATGGCATGAACAAAATGCAAAAGAAGGAAAACCCAACCACGGAGGGAATATTATATCACATTGCCAAAAATGGCAAGAGTTGGAGTTACAAATATGACAAGTTACAACCGGGGTGTTACAGTGGCAGACCGAGAGGTTGAGGATGATAACTATATGCCTCCTTCCGAAGACGAGGCAAGCCTCGACGACAACGAATTCGTCGTACCATCAGACCCCGCCGAACAAGAGCGTTTCAAACGCACGCTTTTAGCCACGGAGCCTCAAGAAAAAGCAGCAACAGCTTAGAGCTGATCAAGATTTGCTAGCCCACAGATGGACTGAAGTCCTTGCGGCCGAAGAGTATGAACTTGAACGCCCCTCCAAGCGTTACCCAAAGCGTAGGCTGCTACCCCGATTAGAGGAGGAAGCACCTACATCACCAGCGCATGACATGGCCGAACGGCCACCTCATGGCCGCGACAGAGAGGCCTCTAGGCCCTCCACTCAAGCCATGCCCCGACGCCGCCCAAAACATGCTAAGGCACGGGAAAACGCGCCAGACCTGCGAGATATACTGGAGGACAAGGCAAGGCAAACAAGATCGATCTACGGATCGTGTGGGCGCCCCACGGCATGTGACGGTGATCGTCACTCCGGATACAATAAATCCGGCCGGGCCGAACACAATAGACAAAACTCCTTTGAGCTGCGTCGTGATATAGCCCAGTACAGAGGCGCCGCACACCCACTATGCTTCACAGATGAAGTAATGGGTCATAAAATCCCTAAGGGCTTTAAACCCGTAAACATCGAATCATACGATGGCACAACAGATCCTGCGGTATGGATCGAGGATTATCTCCTTCATATCTACATGGCCCGCGGTGATGATCTACACGCCATCAAATACCTCCCACTCAAACTTAAGGGATAGGCCCGGCATTAGCTTAACAACTTGCCAGCAGACTCAATCGGTTCTTGGGAGGACCTGGAAGCCGCATTCCTTGACAACTTCCTAGGAACTTATGTGCGACCACCGGACGCCGACGACCTAAGCCACATAATCTAGCAGCCAGAGGAATCGGCCAGGCAATTCTGGACACGGTTCCTAACAAAGAAAAATCAAATAGTCGACTGTCCGGATGCGGAGGCCCTAGCAGCCTTCAAGCATAATATCCGCGACGAGTGGCTTGCCCGGCACCTGGGACAGGAAAAGCCGAAATCTATGGCAGCCCTCACGACACTCATGACCCGCTTTTGCGCGGGAGAAGACAGCTGGCTAGCTCGCAGCAACAACTTAACCAAGAACCTTGGTAATTCGATACCAAGGACAAAAGCGGCAGGTCGCGCCGGAACAAGCAAAAGCGCCGCGTTAACAGCGACAACAACGAGGATACGGCAGTAAATGCCGGATTCCGAGGCTACAAATCCGGTCAGCGGAAAAAGCCATTCAAAAGAAATAATCAGGGCCCGTCCAGTTTGGACCGAATACTCGACCGCTTGTGCCAGATACATGGCACCACCGAAAAACCAGCCAATCACACCAATAGGGATTGTTGGGTGTTCAAGCAGGCAGGCAAGTTAAGAGCCGAAAACAGAGACAAGGGGCTGCATAGCGATGACGAGGACGAGCCCAGCCGCCGAACAATAGTGGACAGAAGGGTTTTCCCTCACAAGTGTGGACGGTGAACATGATATACGCAACCCATATCCCCGAAAGGGAGCGGAAGCGTGCGTTACGGGACGTATACGCGCTGGAGCCAGTCGCTCCAAAGTTCAACCCATGGTCCTCCTGCCCGATCACTTTTGATCAAAGGGACCATCCCACTAGCATCCGTCATGGCGGGTTTGCCGCATTGGTTCTTGACCCAATTATTGATGGATTTCATCTCACAAGAGTCCTCATGGACGGCGGCAGCAGCCTGAACCTGCTTTACCAGGATATAGTGCGGAAAATATGCATAGATCCCTCGGGGATCAAGCCCACCAAAACGACCTTTAAAGGCGTCATACCAGGTGTAGAAGCCAACTGTACAGGCTCAATTACACTTGAAATGGTCTTTGGATCCCCGAATAATTTCCGAAGCGAGGAGTTAATCTTCGACATAGTCCCGTTCCGCAGTGGCTATCATGCACTGCTCGGGCGAACCGCATTCGCAAAATTCAACGTGGTACCGCACTATGCATACCTCAAGCTCAAGATGCCATGCCCTCGAGGAGTAATCACTGTCAACGGAAACACCGAACGCTCCCTCCGAACGGAGGAGCACACGGCAGCCTCTCTAGGCAGTTCTCCAGTCCGGCCCTTAAAAAGCCGGACACTGTCAAGCGCGCCCGGAGTAACCTACAACAAGACCGCCTGGCATGTTCCGAGCAAGTGTAGCAATGCGGCCCCAACCCTAGCCCTCGCAATATAGCGAAACCAGTGCTTCGCGTACATAACTACGCCCTCGAAATACCATGGGCACAAGGGGAGGGGCACCTTCACGGCACGCCCAAAACACGGCTTAAACCGTACTAGGGGCTGCCGGATTCTTTTTTTTAATTTTCTCTTACTTTCAGGACTCCATCCTTCGGACGACCTGTTCGGCAATTCAACTGCCGCACAAACGATGCAAGATCCAGGAAAGCAGACGAGCCATGCCGCATTATGGAACTCCTAGGTGGTCTCTATTACGAGTAGTATACCTATTTTGAATATAATTCCGCGGCCTGCCACTGGCCAGGACATGTTAAATAGTCCAATTTCTTTTGCTTATCGCACTATCTGTATCATTCTGCTTAGATAGCAGCCTTCTTATAAACAATGCATAGCTTTTTGTCTATTTTTTGCATTACTCTATTTTTATATATGTTCATTAATGACATGTGGCACCCGTACACTGTGGTACAACAAATACGCCAGGGGTTTCAGTACCCCTTAATATGGTGTAAGAAGTCTGAACAGTTCCATAAGTGCGGCACCCCGAACTTATAGCACTATATGCATCGGCTCCGAATCATGATTTGGGTCAATAGTTGGGTTTGCCCGCCTCCTATGTTTTGGTGCCTTACGTTTCGCTATATCGGCTAAGGTAGCACTAGGAGAACTACTGCGATTGTGCCCCAGTTGAGCTGGGCTGAGCACCTCAGTAGAGAAAGCTAAAACTGACTGTCATGATGAGGCGAGAGACCGGTCGCTGTTCGAGAGGTTTTTCGGGTCCTTAAAGACCTATGCCGCTTAGAGCGAGGAACCTGATTTTGTCCGGCCAAAGGCATGGATAGCGCCCCGAACTCGGTCTTCCAAATACTAGGGGCTTCGCCGAAATTTAAAATTATAGAGTTCTATGGCTAAGTGAGAGTGTTCAAGCATTATAGTCCGATTGCCTTATTCGTTGTGCTGAGCGCCTCCCTCGACGGACCCAATCATGGGAAAAAGAGCGCTCAGGTTTATCCCGAACACCCCAGCACTAGTGGCATGGGGGCAGAAGCCGACGACTGGCCATCTCTCAATTTTTGATAAACGGCCGCACAGAAAGTAATATTTAAAATTCAAACAAGCATTGCTTGGCGCATATGAACAAGTTTTCAGTGCACAGGATAACACGAGCGAGTTCATTCAAAAATTACATCTTTGATACATTCATCCGCCACAAGGCGGGCACTCTTCAGAACATCCTTGTAATAGTTCTCGGGCTTACGATGCTCCTTCCCCGGCGGCGGCCCGTCCCTCACAAGCTTCTCACCGTCCAACTTACCCCAGTGCACCTTTGCATGGGCAAGGGCCCTACGGGCACCTTCGATGCAGACGGAGCGCTTGATGACCTCGAGCCATGGACAGGCCTCCACCAGCCGCCGCACCAGTCCGAAGTAGCTCCCAGGCAGGGCCTCTCCAGGCCACAACCGAACTATGAAGCCCTTCATGGCCTGTTCGGCCGCCTTGTGGAGCTCGACCAGCTACTTCAGCTGGTCGCTCAAGGGCACAGGGTGTCCGGCCTCAGCGTACTAAGACCAGAACACCTTCTCTGTCGAGCTGCCCTCTTCGGCTCGGTAGAATGCGGCGGCATCGGATACGCTGCGGGGAAGATCTGCGAATGCCCCTGGAGAGCTCCGGATTCGGGTAAGTAACAAGTAGTTTACTTTTATATGTCTGCTTTGCATAGAAAATGCCTTACCCGCTGCTATCTTTTTCACCACATCCAATTCATCGAGGGCCTTCTGGGCTTCGGCCTTGGCAGACTCGGCAGTCTTGACGACCGCGACGAGCTCGGACGCTTGCGTCTTCGAGTCAAGCTCCAAACTCTCATGTTTTTTCATGAGAGCCTGAAGCTCTTGCTGCACCTCGCCGACCTGGGCCTCGAATTTCTCTCGCTCGGTGTGCTCCGTGGCCGCTCTCTTCTCGGCATCGGATAGCGCCTGCTTGAGGGTCGCCACCTCAGTCGTGGCCCCTACAATAAGCAGTACAATCCTGTCATTTTTTGCAATTGCATCTTTTTTATATATATTTTTCTATAAGGTATCTCTTACCTTCTTTCTCCTCGAGCTGCCGCCTGGCAAGGCCGAGCTCTTGCTCGGTCCGCTCGAGACCCTGCTTCAGGGTACCTACCTCCGTAGTCAGTGCGGCGGTAGCAAGCAGCGAAGCCTGCATACGCATATTGACTCATTTTTTGTTAGACTCCTGCGAAATTATTTGATCCTCTATTCGGCTTTTCTTTCCAAACGTCAAACAGAGAATCAGGGGCTACTGTCTCTGCGGTAATATTTTTACATATTTTTACTTACCTCGAAGCCTGTTAGAAGGCTAGCACAAGCTTCAGTCAGCCCGCTCTTAGCGGACTGAACCTTCTGGATCACCGTACTCATAATAGTACGGTGCTCCTCATCGATGGAGGCGCCGTTAAGCACCTCCAGCAGATTGTCCGGCACCTCCGGTTGGACGGAGGCCGCCGGCTCAGAAGGCTTGCTCCTCTTAGAAGGAGTTTGCCTACCGCAGTTCGGAACCGTTGAAGATTCCGCCGCGGTGTCCGGCTCAAAGCCGGACTTGGAGCCCTGGGGGGTCTTGTCCCCTTCACTCCTGGAGTCCGGGAGGTCGCCTCGCGGCGCCTCCAGGACCACCTCCTCTTGCCCTGGAGCTTATCGCGACACCACTTCGGCGTCGTCCGCAGTGCGGGGGGAGGCAGCGGGCGGAACTGAGTTCACGTCCGACGAATCCAGGGAGCCGCTCGACGACTCGTCGAATCTGGCCCGGGGCGGCCTGCATGATTATGTTCGACATAAGGAAAGGCTGTGCAGCAAAGGAAAGCTATGAGTCACTCTAGTATCCGAATACTTACGATCCTGCCGGACGCCTGGCCCTTTGCGTCCACTCCTCTTCGCCCTCGTCGGCGTCGAGGGAGTAGTCCAGCGGAAGGGTGTTCCCCTTCTTGGACCCTTCGGCCTCCCCCGTTGGGGCGACCTTCCTCTTCTTTCCTCCCCCCGCTGGAGGGGGAGAGGTTTCTTCTTCCTCCTCCTCGTCTTCACGGGAGGAGTGCGTCTCGGATTCGTCAGACGACGAGTCCGACACCACCATATGACGGGAACTCTTTCGAGTCCCCATGGCCTTCTTCTTCTTGGCCTTCTTCTCCGGCACCACATAAGGCGTGGGAGCAAGCAGCTTCGATAACGAGCATCTGCTGGGTCTTCGGGCAAAGGGGACGGAGTTAACCTGTCTGGACTTCTCCTGCCACGCCTGTCAAAGGTAGGGGAGTTTAGATCCTGCATAAAGTCAATCTATGAGAAACAAATTTCCTGTAAAAGGTAAGGATAACTCACCGCGCTAGCTAGACGTTGCGTGCTGAATCCGCGGTCCTCGGACGCGGACGCGGGAGCTTCGGCGCCCTTGAATAGCACCTTCCAGGCATCTTCGTACGTCGTGTCGAAGAGCCTGCTCAAGGTTTGGTGCTGCGCCGGATCGAACTCCCACAGTGTGAAAGCCCATTGTTGACACGGGAGGATCCGGCGGACGAGCATGACCTGGACTATATTGACAAGCTTGAGCCGCTTCTTTGCGAGGGATTGGATGCATGTTTGCAGTCCGGTCACCTCTTCCTCGTTGCCCCACGACAGGCCCGTCTCTTTCCAGGACGTGAGCCACGTGGGGGGTCCGGATCGGAACTCAGAGGCTGCGACCCATTCAGGGTCGCGCGGCTCGGTGATGTAAAACCACCCTGATTGCCACCCCTTCAGGGTCTCCACAAAGGAGCCCTCGAGCCATAGGACGTTGGCTATCTTGCCTGCCATGGCGCCTTGCACTCCGCCTGGCTGCCGCGCACCACCTTCGGCTTGACGTTGAAAGTCTTGAGCCAAAGACCCAAATGGGGGCGGATGCGGAGGAAAGCCTCGCACACGAGGATAAACGCCGAGATGTTGAGGACAAAGTTCGGGGCCAGATCATGGAAATCCAGGCCGTAGTAGAACATGAGTCCCCGGACAAATGGGTGGAGTGGAAAACCCAGTCCGCGGAGGAAGTGGGGAAGGAATACAACCCTCTCATGGGGCCTAGGGGTGGGGAGAAGCTGCCCCTCTTCAGGAAGCCGGTGCGCAATGTTGTCGGACAAGTATCCGGCCTTCCTTAGTTTTTTGACATGGCCCTCCGTAATGGAGGAGACCATCCACTTGCCTCCCGCTCCGGACATGGCTGGAGAAGGTCGAGGTGGGAAGTGCGGACTCGGGCGGTGGAGCTCGGGTGCACAGGAGATGGATAGGCAAAGGAGGAAGAAGGCGTAGGTAAAAAGGTGGATCCTTATCCCCTTATATGGGCGGATGCGGCTATGCGTCCCCACCAGCCTAGTAAAACTTGCTTGCCTCCCAAGCACCGTGATAAATGGCGCGGTTGGGTTACCCACGTCCGTATTGATGAGAATCCCATAAATGGGGGACACGATCTCTACTTTGGCAAGACGTGCCAAGGAAACCGCCTCGCGAAACGCGCTAAGGTGGGGAAGTGAAAACGATTTGGATAAAGGCTTGGCCGTAGTGTGATGTCATGCTACGGGATACGTCAGCAGATTAGATTTGTATTAATGTTATTCTCTCTATGGCAATATGTGGAAACTTATTTTGCAGAGTCGGACACTACTTTTAGTGTTTACCAACTTTTATGAAGAATTTGGAGGAGGAACCCGCCTTGCAATGCCGAAGACAATCTGCGCGCCGGACTCGTCGTCATTGAATCCTGGTTAGGGGCTACTGAGGGAGTCCTGGATTAGGGGGTGTTCGGATAGCCGGACTATACCTTCAGCCGGACTCCTGGACTATGAAGATACAAGATTGAAGACTTTGTCCTGTGTCCGGATGGGACTTTCCTTGGCATGGAAGGCAAGCTTGGCGATGCAGATATTCAGATCTCCTACCATTGTAACCGACTTTGTGTAACCCTAACCCTCTCCGGTGTCTATATAAACCGGAGGGTTTTAGTCCATAGGACAACAACTCCAACATACAACAATCATATCACAGGCTAGCTTCTAGGGTTTAGCCTCCTTGATCTCGTGGTAGATCTACTCTTGTACTACCCATATCATCAATATTAATCAAGCAGGACGTAGGGTTTTACCTCCATCAAGAGGGCCCGAACCTGGGTAAAACATTGTGTCCCTCGTCTCCTGTTACCATCCGCCTAGACGCACAGTTCGGGACCTCCTACCCGAGATCCGCCGGTTTTGACACCGACAGGATCCTTTGTGGAGACCCTGAAGGGGTGGCAATTGGGGTGGTTTTACATCACCGAGCCGCGCGACCCTGATTGGGTCGCAGCCCCCGAGTTCCGATCCGGACCCCCTACGCGGCTCACGTCCTGGAAAGAGACGGGCCTGTCGTGGGGCAACGAGGAAGAGGTGACCGGACTGCAAACATGCATCCAATCCCTGGTGAACAAGCAGCTTAAGCTTGTCAATATAGTCCAGGTTATGCTCGTCCGCCGGATCCTCCCGTGTCAACAACGGGCCTTCAATCTGTGGGAGTTCGACCCGGCGCATCACCCCACCCTGAGCAGGCTCTTCGACACAACGTACAAAGACGCCTGGAAGGTGCTATTGAAAGGCGCCGAGGCTCCCGCATCCGCATCCGAGGATCGCGGATTCAGCCCGCAGCGTCCAGCTAGTGCGGTGAGTTATCTTTACCTTTTACAGGAAATTTGTTTCTCATAGTTTGACTCTATGCGGGATCTAACCCTCTTACCTTTGACAGGAGTGGCAGGCGAAGTCCGGACAGGTCAACTGTCCGGCTCCTTTGTCCGAAGACCCAGCAGATGCTCGTTTATCGAAGCTGCTGGCTCCGGCACCTTATGTGGTGCCGGAGAAGAAGGCCAAGAAGAAGGCCACGGGGACTCGAAAGATCTCCCGGCGCCAGGAGGTGTCGGATTCTTCATCCGACGAATCCGAGACGCGCTCCTCCCGTGAAAATGAGGAGGTGGAAGAAGAAACCTCTCCCCCTCCAGTGGGGGGAGGAAAGAAGAGGAAGGCCGCCCCAACAGGGGAGGCCAAAGGGTCCAAGAAGGGGAAGACCCTTCCTCCGGACTACTCCCCCTACGCCGACGAGGGCGAAGAGGAGTGGCCGCAAAGGGCCAGGCGCCCGGCGGGATCGTAAGTATTCGGATACCAGAGTAACTCATAGCATTCCCTTGTTGCACAGCTGTTCCTTATGTCGAATGTAATTATGTAGTCCGCCCAAGGCCGAGCTCGACGAGTCGTCGAACGGCTCCCTGGATTCATCGGACGTGAACTCAGTTCCTCCCGCTGCCTTCCCCCGCACTGCGGACGACGCCGAAGTGGCGTCGCGACAAGCTCCGGGCCAAGAGGAGGTGGTCCTGGAGGAGCCACGGGGCGACCTCCCGGACTCCGGGAGTAAAGGGGACAAGACCCCCCAGGGCTCCAAGTCCAGCTTTGAGCCGGACACCGCGCCGGAATCTTCAACGGTTCCGAACCGCAGTAGGCGAACTCATTCCAAGAGGAGCAAGCCTTCTGAGCCGGCGACCTCCGTCCAACCGGAGGTGCCGGACAATCTGCTGGAGGTGCTTAACGGCGCCTCCATCGACGAGGAGCACCGTACTATTATGAGTACGTCGATCCAAAAGGTTCAGTCCACCAAGAGCGGACTGACTGAAGCTTGTGCCAGCCTTCTAACAGGCTTCGAGGTAAGTGAAAAATATGTAAAAGTATTACCGCATAGACAGTAGCCCCTGATGCTCTGTTTGGCGTTCGGAAAGAAAAGCCGAATAGAGGATCAAATAAATTTCGCAGGAGTCTAACAAAAAAGAGTAAATATGGGTATGCAGGCTTCACTGCTTGCGACCGCCGCACTGACTGTGGAGGTAGGCACCCTTAAGCAGGGTCTCGAGCGGTCTGAGCAAGAGCTCGGCCTGGCCAAACGACAGCTCGAGGAGAAAGAAGGTAAGAGATACCTTATATAAATATATAAAAAGATGCAATTGCAAAAAATGACAGGATTATGCTGCTTATTGCAGGGGCCACTACTGAGGTGGCGACCCTCAAGCAGGCGCTGTCCGAGGCCGAGAAGAGGGCGGCCTCAGAGCGCACCGAGCGGGAGAAATTTGAGGCGCAGGTCGGCGAAGCGCAGCAAGAGCTTCAGGCTCTCATGAAAAAACATGAGAGTTTGGAGCTTGACTCGAAGACGCGGGCGTCCGAGATCGCTGCGGCCATCGAGACTGCCATGTCTGCCAAGGCCGAAGCCCAGAAGGCCCTCCAGGAATTGGATGCGGTGAAAAAGATATCGGCGGGTAAGGCATTCTTTATGCAAAGCAAACATACAAAAGTAAGCTACTTGTTACTTACCCGAATCCGGAGCTCTCCAGGGGCGTTCGCAGATCTTCCCCGTAGCGTGTCTGATGCCGCCGCATTCTACCGAGTCGAGGAGGGCAGTTCAGCAGAGAAGGTGTTCTGGTCTCAGTATGCTAAGGACGGACACCCTGTGCCCTTGAGCAACCAGCTGAAGCAGCTGGTCGAGCTCCACAAGGCGGCCGAACAAGCCATGAAGGGCTTCATAGTTCGGCTGTGGCCTGGAGAGGCCCTGCCTGGGAGCTACTTTGGATTGGTGCGACGGCTGGTGGAATCCTGTCCAAGGCTCGAGGTCATCAAGCGCTCCGTCTGCATCGAAGGTGCCCGGAGGGCCCTTGCCCATGCTAAGGTGCACTGGGGCAAGCTAGACGGTGAGAAGCTTGTGAGGGACGGGCCACCGCTGGGGAAAGAGCATCACAAACCCGAGAACTATTATAAGGATGTTCTGAAGGGTGCCCGCCTTATGGCGGATGAATGTACCAAGGATGTAATTTTTGAATGAACTCGCTCGTGTTGTCCTGTGCGCTGAAAACTTGTTCATATGCGCTAAGCAATGCTTTTTGAATTTAAAATATTACTTTCTGTGCGGCCGTTTATCAAAAATTGAGAGATGGCCAGTCGTCGGCTTCTGCCCCCATGCCGCTAGTGTTGGGGTGTTCGGGATAAACCTGAGCACTCTTTTTCCCATGTTTGGGTCCTTCGAGGGAGGCGCTCAGCACAATGAATAAGGCAATCGGACTATAATGCTTGAACACTCTCACTTAGCCATAGAACTCTATAATTTTAAATTTCGGCGAAGCCCCTAGTATTCGGAAGACCGAGTTTGGGGCGCTATCCACGCCTTGGCCAAATAAAATCCGGTTCCTCGCTCTAATCGGCATAAGTCTTTAGGGACTCGAAAAACCTCTCGAACAGCGACCGGTCTCTCGCCGCATCATGACAGTCAGTTTTAGCTTTCTCTACTGAGGTGCTCAGCCCAGCTCAACTGGGGCACAATCGCAGTAGTTCTCCTAGTGCTACCTTAGCCGATATAGCGACCATAAGGCACCAAAACATAGGAGCCGGGCAAACCCAACTATTGACCCAAATCATGATTCGGAGCCGATGCATATAATGCTATAAGTTCGGGGTGCCGCACTTGTGAAAGTGTTCGGACTTCTCACACCATATTAAGGGGTACTGGAGCCCCTGGCGTGTTTGCCATACTACAGTGTACGGGTGCAACATGTCATTAATGAACCTATATATAAAAAGAGAGTAATGCGAAAAATAGACAAAAAGCTATGCATTGTTTATAAGAAGGCTGCTATCCAAGCAGAACGATACAAATAATGCGATAAGCAAAAGAAATTGGACTATTTAACATGTCCTGTCCAGGGGCAGGCCGTGGAATTGTATTTAAAACAGGCATACTGCTCGTAATAGAGACCACCTGGGAGTTCCATAATGCGGCATGGCTTGTCTGCTTCCCTGGTTCTTGCATCGTTTGTGCGGCAGTTGAATTGCCGAACAGGTCGTCCGAAGTATGGATTCCTGAAAGTAAGAGAAAATAAAGAAAGAATTCGGCAGCCCCTAGTACGATTTGAGCCGTGTTTTGGGCGTGCCGTGATGGTGCCCCTTCCCCTACGCCCATGGTACTTTGAGAGCGTAGTTATGTACGCGGAGCACTGGTTTTGCTATTTCGCGAGGGCTGGGGTTGGGGCTGCATTGCTATGCCTGCTCGGAACGTGCCAGGCGGTCTTGCTGTAGGTTACTCCGAGCGCGCTTGACACTGTCCGGCTTTTTGAAGGCCGGACTGGAGAATTGCGTGGAGAGGCTGCTTTGTACTTCTGCTGCGAGCGCTGCCGTATGCTCCTCCGTTCGGAGAGAGCGTTCGGTGTTTACGTTGACTGTGATTACTCCTCGAGGGCCTGGCATCTTGAGCTTGAGGTTTGCGTAGTGCGGTACCGCATTGAACTTTGCAAATGCGGTTCGCCCGAGCAGTGCGTGATAGCCACTGCGGAACGGGACTATGTCGAAGATTAACTCCTCGCTTCGGAAGTTATCCGAAGATCCGAAGACCACTTCAAGTGTGACTGAGCCTGTACAGTTGGCCTCTACACCTGGTATGATGCCTTTAAAGGTCGTTTTGGTGGGCTTAATCCTCGAGGGATATATGCCCATTTTCCGCACTGTATCCTGGTAAAGCAGGTTCAGGCTGCTGCCGCCGTCCATAAGGACTCTTGTGAGATGAAATCCATCAATAATTGGGTCTAGAACCAATGCGGCGAACCCGCCATGACGGGTGCTAGTGGGGTGGTCCCTTCGATCAAAAGTGATCGGGCAAGAGGACCATGGGTTGAACTTTGGGGCGACTGGCTCCAGCGCATATACGTCCCTAATGCACGCTTCCGCTCCCTCTTGGGGATGTGGGTTGCGTATATCATGTTCACCGTACGCACTTGTGGGGGAAAACCCTTCTGTCCAATGTTGTTCGGCGGCCTGGGCTCCTCCTCCTCGTCGCTACACAGCCCCTTGTCTCTATTATCGGCATTTAACTTGCCTGCCTGCTTGAACACCCAACAATCCCTGTTGGTGTGATTGGCTGGCCTTTCGGGGGTGCCATGTATCTGGCACAAGCGGTCGAGTATTCGGTCCAAACTGGACGGGCCCTGAATATTTCTTTTGAATGGCTTTTCCGCTGACCAGATTTGTAGCCTCGGAATCCGACATTGACTGCCTTATCCTCGTTGCTGTCGCTGTTGACGCGGCGTTTTTGCTTGTTCCGGTGCGACTTGCCACTTTTGTCCTTGGTATCCAAATTACCAAGGTTTTTGGTTAAGTTGTTGCTGCAAGCTAGCCAGCTGTCTTCTCCCGCGCAAAAGCGGGTCATGAGTGTCGTGAGGGCTGCCATAGATTTCGGCTTTTCCTGTCCCAGGTGCCGGGCAAGCCACTCGTCACGGATATTATGCTTGAAGGCTGCTAGGGCCTCTGCGTCCGGACAGTCGACTATTTGGTTTTTCTTTGTTAGGAACCATGTCTAGAATTGCCTGGCCGATTCCTCTGGCTGCTGAATTACGTGGCTTAGGTCATCAGCGTCCGGTGGTCGCACATAGGTACCCTAGAAATTGTCGAGGAATGCGGCTTCCAGGTCCTCCCAAGAACCGATCGAATCTGCTGACAAGCTGTTAAGCCAATGCCGGGCTGGTCCCTTAAGTTTGAGTGGGAGGTATTTGATGGCGTGTAGATCATCGCCGCGGGCCATGTGGATATGAAGGAGATAATCCTCGATCCATACCGCAGGATCTATTGTGCCATCATATGATTCGATGTTCACGGGTTTGAAACCCTCAGGGATTTTATGATCCATTACTTCTTTTGTGAAGCATAGTGGGTGTGCGGCGCCTCTGTATTGGGCTATATCACGACGCAGCTCGAATGAGCTTTGTCTACTATGTTCGGCCCGGCCGGATTTATTATGTCCGGAGTGACGATCCCCGTCACGTGCCGTAGGGCGCTCACGCGATCCGTAGATCGATCTTGTTTGTCTTGCCTTGTCCTCCAGTATCTCTCGCAGGTCTGGCGTATTTTCCCATGCCTTAGTATGTTTTGAGCGGTGCCGGGGCATGGCTTGCGTGGAGGACCGAGAGGCCTCTCTGTCACGGCCACGAGGTGGCCGGTCGGCCATGTCATGCGCTGGTGATGTAGGTGCTTCCTCCTCTAATCGGGGTAGCAGCCTGCGCTTTGGGTAACTCTTGGAGGGGCGTTCGAGTTCATACTCTTCGGTCGCAAGGACTTCAGTCCATCTGTCAGCTAGCAAATCTTGATCAGCTCTAAGCTGTTGCTGCTTTTTCTTGAGGCTGCTTGCCGTGGCCTTAAGCCTGCGTTTAAAACGCTCTTGTTCGGCGGGATCCTCTGGCACGACGAATTCGTTGTCGTCGAGGCTTGCCTTGTCTTCAAAGGGAGGCATGTAATTATCATCCTCAACCTCTCTGTCTACCACTCTCTCATGAGGGCTGGCTTCTCCATCCTCCTGTGCTGAATCTTGCTGGAGGGGGTGTTCTTCGGTGCTATCCGGAGTATTATTATCTCCCGTGCCGGAATCACCGGTTTTTGCTTTGGCGGGATTTAGAGCGGCGCTGCTGACGCCGGCGCTTGGGGTGTTTCTTGGATGTGTCATCCCCCGCTGTTCCATTGCCATCTCGATCTTTTGGAGTGTCCACCATATATATGTCATATGACGAGGTGGCCTTCCAGCGCCCTACAGGTGCTGGTTCTTGGTCGTCTCCTGCATCATCGTCCATACCGTCGATGTCTTCGGAGTCGAAGTCGAGCGTGTCGGTTAAGTCGTCGACAGTGGCTACGAAGTGGGTGGTGGGTGGGCTTTGAATTTCTTCATCGTCTGTATCCCAACCTTGCTGACCGTAGTCCGGCCAGGGCTCTCCTGATAAAGAGAGAGACTTTAGCGATTTCAGAATGTCGCCGAAGGGCGAGTGCTGAAAGATGTCCGCGGCGGTGAACTCCATAATCGACGCCCAATCGGATTCGATCAGCGGGCGCGCGGAGGGCTCAGAGTCCGGAGAGGAATCCGGCCCTTCGGAGTCACAGGTCTTGCGGAGTGCGGGGCTGGTGTTCGGCTCGATCGCCTTTGAGATCACAGCCCCCGAGGCGGCGTCCAACCACTCATCCTCGATTGGCGCAGTAGGCTCCGAATTAAGGGTCGGAACCGAAGCGTGTGCGGCCTCCAAGGCACTGCTCGGCGGCAGAGCTAGATCATGCCCATCGAGACAGTGCGGCGCGCTCGGCTGTGGCTCGAATCCGTCAAAGATCAAGTCCCCGCGGATGTCTGCCGTGTAGTTTAAACTTCCAAATCTGACCTGATGGCTAGGGGCGTAGCTTTCGATCTATTCCAGGTGGCCAAGTGAATTGGCCCGCAGTGCGAAGCCGCCGAAGACGAAGATCTGTCCGGGGAGAAAAGTCTCACCCTGGACCGCATCGTTGTTGATGATCAAAGGAGCCATTGGGCCTAAAAGCGACGACACAGAGGAACTCTCAATGAAAGCACCAATGTTGGTGTCAAAACCGGCGGATCTCGGGTAGGGGGTCCCGAACTGTGCGTCTAGGCGGATGGTAACAGGAGACGAGGGACACAATGTTTTACCCAGGGTCGGGCCCTCTTGATGGAGGTAAAACCCTACGTCCTGCTTGATTAATATTGATGATATGGGTAGTACAAGAGTAGATCTACCACAAGATCAAGGAGGCTAAAACCTAGAAGCTAGCCTATGGTATGATTGTTGTATGTTGGGGTTCTGTCCTACGGACTAAAACCCTCCGGTTTATAGACACCGGAGAGGGTTAGGGTTACACAAAGTCGGTTACAATGGTAGGAGATCTGAATTTCTGCATCGCCAAGCTTGCCTTCCACGCCAAGGAAAGTCCCATCCGGACACGGGACGAAGTCTTCAATCTTGTACCTTCATAGTCCAGGAGTCCGGCAGAAGGTATAGTCCGGCTACCCGGACACCCCCTAATCCAGGACTCCCTCAGAGACTTCAACCCACGGAGGGTAACAGTTGCGCGAGTCCACGGAGGGCTCCACCCATGAAGGGTCCACGAAGAAGCAACCTTGTCTATTCCATCACGGCCATCTCCCACGAAGGACTTGCCTCACTAGCGGTAGATATTCACGAAGTAGGTGATCTCCTCGCCCTTACAAACTCCTTGGTTCAACTCCACAATCTTGTCGGAGGCTCCCAAGTGACACCTAGCCAATCTAGGAGACACCACTCTCCAAGAAGTAACAAATGGTGTGTTGATAATGAACTCCTTGCTCTTGTGCTTCAAATGATAGTCTCCCCAACACTCAACTCTCTCTCACAGGATTTGGATTTGGTGGAAAGAAGATTTGAGTGGAAAGCAACTTGGGGAAGGCTAGAGATCAAGATTCATATGGTAGGAATGGAATATCTTGAGCTCAACACGAGTGTAGGTGGTTCTCTCTCAGAAAATGTGTATTGGAAGTGTAGATGTGTTCTGATAGCTCTCTCCACGAATGAAGAGTGGGTGGAGGGGTATATATAGCCTCCACACAAAATCTAACCGGTACACACAATCTGCCAAACTCGGTGGGACCGAATCATTAAACTCGGCCGGACCGATTTAGCAAACCTAGTGACCGTTAGGATTTTCGGTGGGACTGAGATGCACCCCGGTAGGACCGATATGGTTAGGGTTAGGGCATAACGTAATCTCGGTGTGACTGATTACACAAACTCGGTGGGACCGATTTTGGTAATTAGCTAACTAGAGAGTTGGTCAGGCAAACTCGGTGAGACCGATTACACAAACTCTGTGGGACCGATTTTGGTAACAAGCTGACCAGAGAGTTTGCATTGTAATCTCGGTAGTACCGATTGCTAAAACTCGGTGAGACCGATTTTGGCAATGGACATACACAGTGAGATTACAATCCCATCTCGGTGAGACCGAGATCCCTATCGTGAAACCGATTTTCTAGGGTTTGTGGCAGTGGCTATGACAAGTGAAACTCGGTGGCGTCGGATAGAAAAAATCGGTGGGGCCGAGTTTGACTTTTGGTTTAGGTCATATGTGGATGTGGGAAGATAGTTGAGGGTTTTGGAGCATATCACTAAGCACATGAAGCAAGAGGCTCATTAAGCAACACTTCATCCCTCCTTGATAGTATTGGCTTTTCCTATAGACTCAATGTGATCTTGGATCACTAAAATATAAAATGTAGAGTCTTGATCTTGAAGTTTGAGCCAATCCTATGTCCTTAGCATCTTGAAGGAGTTCCACATCCTTTAGTCCATGCCACTTCGTTGTTGAACTTATCTGAAACATACTAGGTAAAAGTGTTAGTCCAACAAGAGATATGTTGACATTAATTACCAAAACCACCCAGGGAGCACTTGTGCTTTCACACAGTTCGGGACCCCCTACCCGAGATCCGCCGGTTTTGACACCAACATTGGTGCTTTCGTTGAGAGTTCCTCTGTGTCGTCGTTATCAGGCTTTATGGCTCCTTCGATCATCGTTAGCGATGCAGTCCAGGGTGAGACTTTTCTCCCCGGATAGATCTTTGTATTCGGCGGCTTTGCATTGCGGGCCAATTCGCTCGGCCATCTGAAGCAGATTGAAAGCTATGCCCCTGGCCATCAGGTCAGGTTTGGAAGCTTAAACTACACGGCCGATATCCGCGGAGACTTGATCTTCGACGGGTTCGAGCCAGTGCCAAAGTGCGTCGCATTGTCACGATGGGCATGATTTAGCTCTGCCGCTGAACAGTGCCCTGGAGGCCGCACCTGCATCCGCTCCGACCTTTAGCTCGGAGCCAACTGCGCCGACCGAGGGCGGGTGGCTAGACCCTGCCACGAGGGCTGCAGTATCAACGGCGATCGAGCCGAACACCAGCCTTATCCTTCGCGAGACCCGTGACTCCACATTGCCGGATTCTTCTCCGGACTCTGAACCCTCCGCACCCCTGCCAATCGAATCCGATTGGGCGCCGATCATGGAGTTCACCGCCGCGGATATCTTTCAGCACTCGCCCTTCGGCAACACATTGAATTCACTAAGGGCTGTCTCTTTGTCAGGAGAGTCCTGGCCGGATTATGACCGGCAGGATTGGGATGCGGACGACGAAGAAATTCGACGCCCACCCACCACCCACTTCATAGCCACTGTCGATGACTTGACCGACATGCTTGACTTCGACTCCGAAGACATCGATGGTATGGACGACGATATAGGAGACGAACAGGAACCAGCGCCCACAGGGCACTGGAAAGCCACCTAATCCCATGATGTATACATGGTGGACACACCCAAAGGAAACGATGAAAAGGAACAGGAGGACGCAACGAAGGATCGTTCCTTTGAAAAGCAGTCAAAGCGGCAGCGTAAGCGCCGCTCCAAACCCCGCCTCGACAGGGACAACGGTCATACAGACCCAGCCACAGAGCAGGGCGAGCCGGCGGATGATGAACATGGCATCGAGCAACCGTCCGAACAAGGTAACTTGGATAACCAAACCGAACAACCCGTCCCCGACGAAGATAACAGTCTGGACGACCTCACGCCAGACAAGTTCCTGGAGCAGAAGAATCTCCACAAAAGGCTCGTCGCCACTGCGCGTAGCCTGA
Organism: Aegilops umbellulata; assembly: GCA_032464435.1. NCBI lineage: Eukaryota > Viridiplantae > Streptophyta > Magnoliopsida > Poales > Poaceae > Aegilops > Aegilops umbellulata. The sequence goes on from CP136055.1 coordinate 262,998,510, forward strand.
AAAAGCAGAAGCCGAAGCTCAAAACTGCGGAAGATGCACTCAGAATCAGATGGAGCAAAGTACTCAACACCGAATATGGCGGCAGTCGCCACACAAAGAGCTACCCGAAGTGAAAGCTACTACCGGAATTTGATGAAGAGGCCTTAGAGCCCCCGCAATCAAAAAACAAGGCAACCATCCGTTCGGATAGACGACCTCACGGCCAACATAGAGCGGCGAATGACGCCGCACACAAGCCAGCACACGATCCACACGAGGACTCGCATCGAAAAGATGGCCCAACCAGATCTATCTATGGGCCAAGAAAGCACGCTCTAGCAAGCAACGCAACACAACAAATATCCGAACACCACGGCACACCCAAATACAGGGGTGCCGCATACCCCCTATGTTTCACCGATGAGGCGCTGGACCATGAATTTCCAGCGAGATTCAAACCCGTAAACATAGAGGCATACGACGGAACGACAGACCCTGGGGTCTGGATTGAGGACTACATACTCCATATCCATATGGCCAGAGGAGACGACCTCCACGCCATAAAGTACCTACCCCTCAAGCTCAAAGGGCCAGCCCGACATTGGCTTAAAGGCCTCCCCGAAAACACCATTGGAAGCTGGCAAGAGCTCGAGGACGCTTTTCGAGCAAATTTTCAAGGGACCTACATCCGACCACCGGATGCAGACGATTTAAGTCATATAACTCAACAACCCGGAGAGTCAGCCCGGAAGCTCTGGAATAGATTTCTTACTAAAAAGAACCAGATTGTCGACTGTCCGGACGCCGAAGCCTTAGCAGCTTTCAGACATAGCGTCCGAGACGAATGGCTCGCCAGACACCTCGGTCGAGAAAAGCCAAGAACAATGGCCGCATTAACAAGCCTCATGACCCGCTTTCGTGCGGGAGAGGACATCTAGTTGGCAAGATGCAGCACCAGCGACCCTGTCGGCGTTCTGGGAACGGGGGTCCCCAGACTTGCCTGCCTGCGGCGTGGCTCAAGTAGGGGGCCCAGCGTGGCCCATCTTCATCGACTCAAGCTCAGGACCCTCGCGAGGGGCCAAGCCTCACGGGGCGGACGACAGGAAGCTTCCTCAGGAATGGCCTCATCAGGTAGACTCGCGAGGAGGCGGAGAGATCAATGCAAGGGTACCTCGCGAGGAACCCATGACGTAAGCCATGACGAATCAAGACCAGGCGGGCGCTGGCCTGCGCTGTGTCCTTGTTTCCCTTTCGATGCAAAGGGGGCAAGCATAGGCCAAGGCATCAGGCAAAGGTTGCCATTCTGGTGCAACGAGACCAAGACTAGCCGAACGGCAGGACGGAGGTCACCATGGAGCCCAAGACGGCGTCACCACCAGTGCTTTTGGCAGCCGAAGACCACCTTTGGTCAGGATAACTTGTACTAGATGTTCCCCTTCAAAATGGCCAATTGTTGGCGCCCTTCCCGCTCATTATTTGGGGAGAGGCCCAGGGCCTCTATAAATAGAGCTAGCCACCACAGAGTAGAGGCATGGGGAGACGCATTGAGTGATAGCAGGGCAAACTCAGAGAGAGTCCAAGTAGAACATACCGCACCGGCTCAAGAACACCCCTCACGAGGCTGTTCTTCCCCTGTACTGCTCATCATCAGCCCCTGAGGCAATCCACCACACCACACACTGGAGTAGGGTATTACACCACATCGGTGGCCCGAACCAGTATAAATCTTGTGTCCCTTGTGTTGTTCATCGTCCCTAGCTTAGATCGCACGAGGAGATCGGACGTAGATCGGTAGGGGAGAGATCTCCGCGCGCAACCCAGTGTTCGAACCTCAAGGGTCTGCTTGAACCCGAAATTCGACATTTGGCGCGCCAGGTAGGGGCGCGCCAGAATCTTTCTTCCGCTGTTCACGTGTGATCTTCCGTCGTGTCCATGGCTGACACTCGTCGGGCTCGGGACGAGCGCTGGGCTGCTCTCGCCACCCGCGTCGCCCAGGCGGCACCTGTCGGCGGCCCCCCTCGTCGTTCCCCGTCGCCTGCCGCCAACGCCGCCACCGGCCCGGCGGGGAACGAGCAGTAGGCCTCGTCCCAGCATCCTTCGGTGCGGCGGGATGGCCGCACCGCCACCCCGTCGCTGACTCCGGCTGGTTCGTCGTCCCATGCCCGTCGCGCCCCCTGGATGCGCGCGCCTCGCTGCTCTTAGCAAAAGAGCTCCTGCGCTACCGCCCCGTCGACGACCTCTATGAGGACTGGCTCGCCCGCATCACCTAGCTCGTTAGTGCCGCAGGGGGCTCCCCCTCGCGGTCCCCCTCGCTACCTCGCCCTCCATTCCATGCAGGGGGCGAGAGATGCCTCCACCACCTCCTTCCCAAGAAGGTGCCTTGGCTCCAAGGCGCGCAGCCCCAGGGCGAGACCCTCCACGTCCAGCGCCTGCGCAGCAAGAAAGAAACTGCCAAGAGATCTCACGTCCCCAAGAAGGTGCCCGCGCACTCCCAGCGCCGGCGCACCAGGACCGCGTCCATGCGCCTCCATGCCAAGACCCCGCGCTGCTCCAAGCGGTGGCGCGCGGTAACCCCCAGGAGCAGGCCCAGCACCAGCAAAGGGTGCCAGTGGCCACAACAGGCTACCTCGCCTTCACCCCCGAGCTACGCAGTGTCACATGGCTAGGCAAGTTCAAGACTGACCTGCCTCCCCGCTATGATGGCACGGCGGACCCCGTGGAGTTCCTGCAGCTCTACGAGCTGGGCATCGAAGCCGCCAACGGAGACGAAGAGGTCATGGCGAACTGGTTTCCCATGGCGCTCAAGGACGGCGCCCGCACCTGGTTCCTAAACCTGGCTCCCGGCACGATCTCCTCCCGGAGCGAGATGCGCACCTGCTTCATCGCCAACTTCCAGGGCACTCGCAACTGGCCCCCGGCCGTGGGTGACCTGTGCCGCATCAAGCAACAGCCAGGGGAAACCCTGCAGAAGTACATCCAGTGCTTCAACTACACTCACCTCAAGATCCCCAAGGTGACTAAGGAAGCCATCATGTCAGCCTTCTCCGACGGCGTGCGCGACATCAAGATGAAGGAAGAGCTAGCAATCCATGAGGACTTGTGCACATCCCTGGAGCTGTTCAACTTGGCGACCAAGTGCGCCAGGGCTGAGGAAGGGCGTCTCTCCCTCCTCGAGCTCCCGGTGGCTGACCCAGAAGAGAAGAAGCTCAAGGCCAAGGACGTGAAGCGCAAGGGGGCTGCCGTGCTTGCGGCAGAACCAGACACCAAGCGGGGCAGGGATCAGCCTGAGTCGTCCAAGGGCAGCTGGTACTGCGTGTACCACGACCTCCACACACACAACACCAACGAATGTCAAGAGCTCAGAGCCGTGCGAGATGGGCGAATCGGCCGACGCCCCGAGCGCAACGACAGAGGCAATGGCCGAGGAGGAAGAGGTGGCGGCCGATGGGAAGACCATGGCCCTCGCCAAGGGTGGCGCGACCGACCTCGCGAGGATCGCTGGCAGGACCAGCCTCGCGAGGGAGGTTGGAGGGACCAGCCTCGCGAGGATCGCCCGCACGGCAACGCAGGCCTCCCTCCTCTGTCGCTGCCGCCAAGGAGGAATGAAGACCAACACCAAGACGATGGGGCTGGTGGCTTCCAGGAGCCGCGCGCAATTGCTTGCATCTTGGGTGGCGCTCAGGCCCCAGCCTCACAACGCATCTTCAAGCAGTTTGCTCGCGAGGTGAATGCAGTCCTCCCCAGGCTTGAGGCCACGCACCCTCTTAGGTGGTCCACGTGCGCTATCACGTTTAGTTCGGCAGATCAGCTCAAGTGTGCGGCAACGGCCGGAGTCCTCCCGATGGTTTGCTCCCCAGTCATCAGCAATGTGCAGGTCACCAGAACCCTCATCGATGGCGGAGCAGGACTCAACGTCCTGTCCGTCGAGACGTTCGACAATCTCCAAGTGCCTTACGATCAGCTTCAGCTGACCAAGCCTTTCTCAGGAGTCACCGATGGTTCCACTGTTTCGATTGGGCAGGTTCGCCTCCTAGTCACCTTCGGGCAGCGCAACAACTACCGCACCAAGCTCATCGACTTCGACGTCGCTCACATCCGCCTGCCATACAACGCCATCCTCGGGTACCCAGCCCTAGCCAAGTTCATGGCAGCAACTCACCATGGTTACAATGTCCTCAAGATGCCGGGAAGCGGTGTAGTCATTACCGTACCCTGTGAAGAAAGGGATGCAGTGTGTTCACTTCAACGCGCGTTCCAAGCCGCAACAATTGAAGACCCAGATCACAGGAGCGGGAGGCTTCCCGAGGCAACCCTCAAGAAGAAGAAGACTTCACCTGGCTCAAGCCACAAGGAGGCAGCCGCCTCCGGAGGTGTTGCGTCAGGATTCACGCCCGATCAAGGAGCGCCACCCTCTCACGCATAGGAAGGCGCGCCTGGCGCCCTCCTCAAGCAGGGCTCGGGGGCTCTCTCTTGGAGTGCCACCGACTGTGCCAAGGTCGTGAGGGAGGCGCTTGGGCACCGTTTGGAGGGGTGCTTTTGGGAATGTTTCCCTTAGGAAGGTACAAGTCAAGGAAGACCAAATCCTCAAGAGTTCATCGCGAGAAACACCCAGGAGCTACAAGAGTCAAGAGTCATGCGCGGCAGCCGCCACTTACCCACTGTGGCCCCACATCCAGGCGAGGATGGTGGACTGCGCGTCTGCATCGACGTACCAGGGCTCAACCGAGCCGCGTCTCAGGAGCGCCTCTGACCCTCGCGCGCGGGGTGCTGCGAGGGGCCACCTCACAGCTACGTTCGCATGCCTTTCGGCCTGCTGAACGCGGTCGCTGCTCACCAACGCCTGGTGAGGAGCATTCTGGAGGCTCAGGAGGTCAGGCACTACGCGGTCCTGGCAGAGATGGAGATGGCTCTCGAGGACCCACCTGATCCCCCGGAGCCTCCTAAGGCCCCTGGGCCTGGGGGCTCGTGAAGGACGACGTCTTCACTACGCATAGCTCACTTCCTCAGCACCACCTCATCTTGAACAGCATCAGGTGACATCTTTCAGAGTTCTACTTTCAGCTGGGAGCGCACACAGGGCAGCATCATTCCCAGGCCGCGTGGGTCCGTCCCGCGGCATGTATCCATTTTGTTTATGCTCTTTATTTACCTTTGTTGGGGGCGCCCCTCGGGCTGCATCATCCCCATGCTGCTCGGGTCTGACACAGCGGCGGTTGCTTTTCCTGCATTTACCGTAAATTAGATTTCCTCCTGTGTGCTTAACATGACCGACCTAATCGCCTGCTCGATTGACGCCTACCTATAGAGCCACTCGCTCTGGCACGACACTTGCGCATGGGTCCGTCCCTGTAACGCTGACTAACCTGAGTGGCCGAGCTCTGGCCGCAGCAGCCCCGCAAGGCGCCACCTCACCAGGCCCTCAGTGCCCTAATCACTCCCTCGGAGCGACCAAAGGTTGGCTGGCAACCGTAACGATAGGGTTTGTCTCTCCTTATGATTAATGTGCAGGACCCACTCCAGAAGCAACGTCGGGGGCATTGCGGGCTCTCCCTCCCTCTCTCCGGCACAGACCGCTTGCACGTTGAAAGGGGGGGCACCTGAGCAACACGACTCATGGGCTCTTACTGGCTCTCCAGCCCTCACCCCCTGGCCTTGACCCACGGCATCGCGACCTGTCATACCAGCGGAGGCTGAGCTCGCTCGAGGGCCGGGACCTGAGGACATAGAGCGCTAAGGAAAGTGCGGGGGAGTGGGAAGAGGCTCGCGAGTACCTGACCCAGCAGTACCGCGGCCACCACCCCTCTGGTCGGGCGCCTCTCCAAGGAACTGCATCAAACGCACAAGATAAGTCATGCCCTTACAGGAGCTAGACCAACGTAGCACCAAACCCTCGCCCAGTGCGGCTCTGTCACGACGACGCTGTTTTCCTTTCTTGCCCAGCGAGGGCTGCTTGAGCGCTAAAGGGGACCTCCCGAGCATCGCGACTCGGGGGCTCTTACCGGACCTCGAGCCGCTCACCTCATGGCCTTGACCACGGCATCGCGACCTGGCATACCAGCGACGACTGAAGCCTGCCTACGGGGGTCCCTAGACTTGCCTGCCTGCGGCCTGCGGCGTGGCTCAAGTAGGGGGCCCAACGCGGCCCATCTTCATCGACTCAAGCTCAGGACCCTCGCGAGGGGCCAAGCCTTGCGGGGCGGACGACGGGAAGCTTCCTTAGGAATGACCTCATCAGGCAGACTCCCGAGGAGGCGGAGAGATCAATGCAAGGGTACCTCGCGAGGAACCCATGACGTAAGCCATGACGAATCAAGACAAGGCGGGTGCCAGGCGGGCGCCGGCCTGCGCTGTGTCCTTCTTTCCCTCTCAGTGCAAAGGGGGCAAGCACAGGCCAAGGCATCAGGCAAAGGTTGCCATTCCAGTGCAACGAGACCAAGACCAGCCGGACGGCAGGACGGAGGTCACCATGGAGCCCAAGACGGTGTTACCACCAGTGCTTTTGGCAGCCGAAGACCACCTTTGGTTAGGATAACTTGTACTAGATGTTCCCCTTCAAAACAGCGAATTATTGGCGCCCTTCCCGCTCATTATTTGGGGAGAGGCCCAGGGCCTCTATAAATAGAGCTAGCCACCACAGAGTAGAGGCATGGATAGACGCATCGAGTGATAGCAGGGCAAACTCAGAGAGAGTCCAAGTAGAACACACCGCACCAGCTCAAGAACACCCCTCGCGAGGTTGTTCTTCCCCTGTACTGTTCATCATCAGCCCCTGAGGCAATCCACCACACCACACACTGGAGTGGGGTATTACACCACATCGGTGGTGAGAACCAGTATAAATCTTGTGTCACTTGTGTTGTTCATCGTCCCTAGCTTAGATCGCACGAGGAGATCGGACGTAGATCGATAGGGGAGAGATCTCCGCGCGCACCCCACTGTTCGAACCTCAAGGGTCTGCCGGAACCCGAAATCTGACAGACCCAAGTACATCCGCAGTCAGGGATGGAAACGGGAAACCACGACGCAGCAAAGACCAGCGCCGAAATAAGGGAAACAACCCAAAGAGCACGACAGTTAATGCCGGATTCAAAAGCTCTCGGCAGGGTCAGAAAAAGCTGCCCCTCCAGGATAACAGGGACGAACTGTCTAACCTAAACAAAATCCTGGACAAGATATGTCAAATCCACAGCACCCCCGGGAAGCCTGCAAATCATACCCATAGAGAATGTTGGGTCTTCAAGCAATCCGACAAACTCAATGCCGAACACAAGGGGCTGGATACACCAAGTGAGGACGATGATGAACCCCACAAACAAAGCACTGGCGAACAAAAGAAATTCCCGCAAGAAGTCAAGACAGTAAACATACTACACGTGACAAAAGGGAGAAACGAAGTGGGATCTACAGAGATACGCGCCATGTGGCCTATCACAAAGGAGTCTCGCCACTGGTGGTCAAAACCGATCACCTTCGACTATCAGGATTACTCTAGAAGTATCCGACATGCAGGCTGGGCTGCCTTGGTGTTAGACCTGATAATTGACGGATTCCACTTTACACGCGTCCTGATGGACGACGGCAGTGGTTTAAACCTGATATATCAGGATACAGTCCGCAAAATGGGGATGGACCCAACAAAAATTAGCCATAGCAATACTTCCTTTAAAGGAGTAGCGCCAGGCCCAGAAGCCCATTGCACGGGCTCTCTCCTACTAGAAGTTGTGTTCGGCTCCCCCGACAACTTCCGTAGCGAAAAGCTGACCTTCACACCGCTCCGTTTCAAAGCGGTTATCAAGCACTACTGGGACGCGAAGCTTTCGCCTGCTTCAACGCAATACCGCATTATGCGTCTCTCACGCTTAAAATGCCCGGTCCACGAGGCATCATGTCATTAAAGGGAAATATTGAGCCCTCCTTGCACGTGGAAGACTGTGCGGCTGCCTTGGCAGCCACACATTAAAACGGCTTCACCAACCAAAGCATCTAACAGGTCGTTAAGACCACGGACACGGCTAGACGAGTCCGGAGCAAACATATAATTGATAAAGGTTTAATAGCCGTACACCCCTATACAAGGGGCTTCGCGTATGTAAAATAAGCGACAACAAGGCTCAACTTTACCCATCTTGAATTATACTTTGTTTATTTAGTATAACATACATTTCGCACGACTATTTTTCAACTAAGCTCCTTTCCTTTACAGATGAACACCATGCTACACCCGTCCAGGACACGGCACAACGGAGACACAGGCGCAGACGTGCAGCAGGGACCCGTTCCAAGGATTCTTTTTAGATTAAGACCCTGCGTAAACCTTTTTTACTGTCTCTTGTTGATACACATCCCCCGGATTCTCAGTATAACCGAGAAGGAGGCTGGCATCTTGGCATGTGTCCACGTCAGAATTTTGCACGTACCTGGACACCAGGGGCTTATTACAAAGGGCACTGTTCAGCCCGTTTTCATAAAGACCGAATACCTTAGGGAGTGTTCGGCGTCGCGAGTTTGGCCTTATATGCATCAACTCCGAATCATGTCTTTGGTCAAATGTTGGGTTTGCTCGGCTCCTGTGTTTTGCTACCTTATGTTCCGCTCTATCGGCTAAGGCGGCACCAGGAGAACTACTGCAATTGTGCCCCGGTTCAGCCCGGCGAGCACCTCAGTAGAGAAAGCCGAAAACTGACTGTCATGATATAGTGAGAGACTCGTCAACCACTCGATGACTTATCGGAATCTTCGGGATTCCTCCACATTAACGAAGGGCCGTTTCCCGGCCAGGCACACACGCGCCCCGAATTCGGGCGAGCGCGGCGCCACTAGGGGCTATATAGTAGCCCCACTGTCAAGCTCCTATGGCTAAGTGAAAGTGATAAAGCATTATAGTCTGATTGCCTAGTTCGCTGCGCTATCACCTCCTTCATGGACCAAGGCATTGGATCAAGTGTGAAAATGCGCCTTCTGCGAACACCCCCGCATTATATGCGTGGGGGCTGAAGCCGACGACTGCCATCTTTTAGATTATATACATATATACACTAACGGCCGCACTGGAGGTATTATAATTCTTGCGGGTACAAGTATAAAAAGCTTCTACATTTCATCAAAATATTGTTTTACACAAGAATACATGTTATTCGAACATAATATCCTTCGAGCACTGCGTCTATTAAACGAGCGCCCTCCAGAACTTCTTCAAAGTAGTGTTCGGCAGGTACTCGGCTTCCGTCCAAATCTTGGGATGCAACGGTGGTGGCCTCCATCTCTTCCCAGTATGTCTTGACACGGGAAAGGGCCATCCGCGCACCCTCCATGCATGCTGACCTCTTCATCGCGTTGATATACGGCACTGCACCAAGGAACTTCTGCACCAAGCTAAAATAACTGTTCGGCTTTGGCCTTTCCGGCCACAGATGATCCATGACATACTTCATGGCAAGTCCGGACAACCTATTCAGCTCAGCCCATTCGGCCAAACGATCGGTCAATGGAAACGAACGCTCCGGATTGCTGAACTGTGACCAGAAGAGCTTTTCCACTTCGCGATCTTTCTGATCTCGGAAGTGTTCGGCCGCATCAGCGGCACTCGCCGCTAAATCCAGATATGCGTCCGCCGAACTCCACATCCGGTCCAACAGAGCATATTTAGGATCTCCAAACTTCATCCGCAACATAAAGGGCTTTCAAGCCGCGATATCTCCGGCTTGACGTAGCTCCTCCTTCATCGCTCTCATCGCAGAACGAGCATCCTTGGCCACTGTAGTGGCCTTCTCCAGGTCCGTCTGCTCCGCCCGATCTTCTTTTTCAAGAAGCTTGCAGCGGTCAGCAGCGTTCTTTAACTTCACAGCCATCTCGGCCATCTCCTTCTTGCTTCGGCAGTGAGTAGCCTGTTCGGCTTTCAGCTCCTCAACCGCCTTTAGGGCAGCTGCATCGCTTTTTCTGGCTTGCTCCTTGGCTCGGGCAAGTTCTGCCCGAAGGTCCTCCACGGCGGTAGCCCCATCTGCATCAAGCGCACACGTTGTAAGTGTAGGGGAACGTAGCAATTTCAAAAAAGTTCCTACGCACACACAAGATCATGGTGATGCATAGCAACGAGAGGGGAGAGTTTTGTCTACGTACCCTCGTAGACCGATAGCGGAAGCGTTATGACAACGCGGTTGATGTAGTCGTACGTCTTCACGGACCGACCGATCAAGCACCGAAACTACGGCACCTTCGAGTTTTATCACACGTTCACCTCGGTGACGATCCCCGGACTACGATCAGCAAAGTGTCGGGGATGAGTTCCGTCAGCACGATGGCGTGGTGATGATCTTGATGTTCTACCATCGCAGAGCTTCGCCTAAGCACCGCTACAATATTATCGAGGATTATCGTGGAGGGGGGCACCGCACATGGCTAAGAGAACGATCACGAAGATCAACTTGTGTGTCTATGGGGTGCCCCCTGCCCCCGTATATAAAGGAGTGGAGGAGGGGAGGGCCGACCCTCTCTATGGCGCGCACTAGGGGAGTCCTACTCCCACCGGGAGTAGGATTCCCCCTTTCCTAGTACAACTAGGAGTCCTTCCAAGTAGTAGGAGTAGGAGACAAGGAAGGGGAAGAGGGAAGAGAAGGAAGGAGGGGGCGCCGCCCCTCCCCCTAGTCCAATTCGGACAAGTCAAAGGGGGGGCGCGCGGCCTGCCTCTCCCTCTCCCCTAAAGCCCAATAAGGCCCATATACTTCTTCCCCCGTATTCCCGTAACTCCCCGGTACTCCGAAAAATACCCGAACAACTCAGAACCTTTCCGATGTCCGAATATAGTCGTCCAATATATAGATCTTTACATCTTGAGCATTTCGAGACTCCTCGTCATGTCCCCGATCTCATCCGGGACTCCGAACTCCTTCGGTACATCAAAACTCATAAACTCATAATATAACTGTCATCGAAACCTTAAGCGTGCGGACCCTACGGGTTCGAGAACAATGTAGACATGACCGAGACACGTCTCCGGTCAATAACCAATAGCGGAACCTGGATGCTCATATTGGCTCCTACATATTCTGCGAAGATCTTTATCGGTCAGATCGCATAACAACATACGTTGTTCCCTTTGTCATCGGTATGTTACTTGCCCGAGATTCGATCGTCGGTATCTCAATACCTAGTTCAATCTCGTTACCGGCCAGTCTCTTTACTAGTTCTGTAATACATCATCCCGCAACTAACTCATTAGTTGCAATGCTTGCAAGGCTTAAGTGATGTGCATTACCGAGAGGGCCCAGAGATACCTCTCCGACAATCGGAGTGACAAATCCTAATCTCGAAATACGCCAACCCAACATGTACCTTCGGAGACACCTGTAGAGCTCCTTTATAATCACCCAGTTACGTTGTGACATTTGGTAGCACACAAAGTGTTCCTCCGGCAAACGGGAGTTGCATAATCTCATAGTCACAGGAACATGTATAAGTCATGAAGAAAGCAATAGCAACATACTAAACGATTGGGTGCTAAGCTAACGAAATGGGTCATGTCAATCACATCATTCTCCTAGTGATGTGATCCCGTTAATCAAATGACAACTCATGTCTATGGCTAGGAAACTTAACCATCTTTGATCAACGAGCTAGTCAAGTAGAGGCATACTAGTGACATACTGTTTGTCTATGTATTCACACATGTATTATGTTTCCGGTTAATACAATTCTAGCATGAATAATAAACATTTATCATGATATAAGGAAATAAATAATAACTTTATTATTGCCTCTAGGGCATATTTCCTTCAGTCTCCCAATTGCACTAGAGTCAATAATCTAGTTCACATCGTCATGTGATTAACAGCAATAGTTCACATCACCATGTGATTAACACCCATAGTTCACATCGATATGTGATCACCACCCAAAGGGTTTACTAGATTCGATAATCTAGTTCACATCGCTATGTGATTAACACCCAAAGAGTACTAAGGTGTGATCATGTTTTGCTTGTGAGATAATTTTAGTCAACGGGTCTGTCACATTTCAGATCCGTAAGTATTTTGCGAATTTCTATGTCTAGAATGCTCTGCACAGAGCTATTTTAGCTAATTGCTCCCACTTTCAATATGTATCCAGATGAAGACTTAGAGTCATCCGGATCAGTGCCAAAACTTGTATCGACGTAACTCTTTACGACGAACCTTTTTGTCACCTCCATAATCGAGAAACATATCCATATTCCAATGAGGATAATTTTGACCGCTATCCAATGATCTACTCCCAGGTCACTATTGTACTCCCTTGCCAAAATTAGTGTGGGGTATACAGTAGATCTGGTACACAGCATGGCATACTTTATAGAACCTATGGACAAGGCATAGGGAATGACTTTCATTCTCTTTCTATCTTCTGCCGTGGTCGGGTTTTGAGTCTTACTCAATTTCACACCTTGTAACACATGCAAGAACTCTTCTTTGACTGTTCCATTTTGAACTACTTCAAAATCTTGTCAAGGTATGTACTCATTGAAAAAACTTATCAAGCGTCTTGATCGATCTCTATAGATCTTGATGCTCAATATGTAAGCAGCTTCACCGAGGTCTTTCTTTGAAAAAACTCCTTTCAAACACTCCTTTATGCTTTGCAGAATAATTCTACATTATTTCCGATCAACAATATGTCATTCACATATACTTATTAGAAATGCTGTAGTGCTCCCACTCACTTTCTTGTAAATACAGGCTTCACCGCAAGTCTGTATAAAACTATATGCTTTGATCAACTTATCAAAGCATATATTCCAACTCCGAGATGCTTGCACCAATCCATAGATGGATCGCTGGAGCTTGCACATTTTGTTAACACCTTTAGGATTGACAAAACTGTTTGGTTGCATCATATACAACTCTTCTTTAATAAATCCATTAAGGAATGCAGTTTTTTAATCCATTTGCCAGATTTCATAAAATGTGGCAATTGCTAACATGATTCGGACAGACTTAAGCATAGATACGAGTGAGAAACTCTCATCGTAGTCAACACCTTAAACTTGTCGAAAACCTTTTGCGACAATTCTAGCTTTGTAGATAGTAACACTACTATCAGCGTCTGTCTTCCTCTTGAAGATCCATTTATTTTCTATGGCTTGCCGATCATCGGGAAAATCCATCAAAGTCCATACTTTGTTCTCATACATGGATCCCATCTCAGATTTCATGGCCTCAAACCATTTTGTGGAATCTGGGCTCATCATCGCTTCCTCATAGTTCGTAGGTTCATCAAGGTCAACTAACATGACCTCCAGAATAGGATTACCGTACCACTCTGGTGCGGATCTCACTCTGGTTTATCTAGGAGATTCGGTAGTAACTTGATCTGAAGTTACATGATCATCATCATTAGCTTCCTCACTAATTGGTGTAGTAGTCACAGGAATAGATTTATGTGATGAACTACTTTCCAATAAGGGAGAAGGTACAATTACCTTATCAAGTTCTACTTTCCTCCCACTCACTTCTTTCGAGAGAAACTCCTTCTCTAGAAAGGATCCATTCTAAGCAACGAATATCTTGCCTTCGGATCTGTGATAGAAGGTGTACCCAACTGTCTCCTTTGGGTATCCTATGAAGACACATTTCTCCGATTTGGGTTTGAGCTTATCATGATGAAACTTTTTCACATAAGCATCACAACCCAAACTTTAAGAAACGACAACTTTGGTTTCTTGCCAAAGCACAGTTCATAAGGCGTCGTCTCAATGGATTTTGATGGTGCCCTATTTAACATGAATGCAGCTGTCTCTAATGCATGACCCCAAAACTATAGTGGTAAGTCGGTAAGAAACATCATAGATTGCATTATATCCAATAAAGTATAGTTATGACGTTCAGACACACCATTATGCTGTGGTGTTCCTGGTGGCATGAATTTGTGAAACTATTCCACATTGTTTTAATTGAAGACCAAACTCGTAACTCAAATATTCGTCTCTGTGATCAGATCGTAGAAACTTTATTTTCTTGTCACGATGATTTTTCACTTCACTCTGAAATTCTTTGAACCTTTCAAACGTTTCAGACTTATGTTTCATCAAGTAGATATACTCATATCTGCTTAAATCATCTGTGAAGGTTAGAAAATAATGATACTTGTCGCGAGCTTTAATATTCATCGGACCACATACATCAGTATGTATGATTTCCAACAAATCTGTTGCTCGCTCCATTGTTCCAGAGAACGGAGTTTTAGTCATCTTGCCTATGAGGCATGGTTCGCAGGCATCAAGTGATTCATAATCAAGTGATTCCGAAATCCCATCAGCATGGAGTTTCTCCATGCGCTTTACACCAATATGACCTAAACTGCAGTGCCACAAATAAGTTGCACTATCATTATTAACTTTGCATCTTTTGGTTTCAATATTATGAATATGTGTATCACTACGATCGAGATCCAACAAACCATTTTCGTTGGTGTGTTTGACCATAGAAGGCTTTATTCATGTAAACAGAACAACAATTGTTCTCCAACTCAAATGAATAACCGTATTGCAATAAACATGATCAAATCATATTCATGCTCAACGCAAACACCAAATAACACTTATTTAGGTTCAACACTAATCCCGAAAGTATAGGGAGTGTGCGATGATGATCATATCAATCTTGGAACTACTTCCAACACACATCGTCACCACACCCTTAACTAGTCTCTGTTCATTCTGCAACTCCCGATTCAAGTTACTAATCTTAGCAACTGAACTAGTACCAAATACTGAGGGGTTGCTATAAACACTAGTAAAGTACACATCAATAACATGTATATCCAATATACCTTTGTACACTTTGCCATTCTTCTTATCAGCCACATACTTGGGGCAGTTCCGCTTCCAGTGACCAGTCCCTTTGCAGTAGAAGCACTTAATCTCAGGCTTAGGACCAGACTTGGGCTTCTTCACTTGAGCAGCAACTTGCTTGCCGTTCTTCTAGAAGTTCCCCTTCTTCCCTTTGCTGTTTTCTTGAAACTAGTGGTTTCGTCAACCATCAACACTTGATGTTTTTCTTGATTTCTACCTTCGTTGATTTCAGCATCACGAAGAGCTTGGGAATTGTTTCCGTTATCCCTTGCATATTATAGTTCATCACGAAGTTCTACTAACTTGGTGATGGTGACTAGAGAATTCTGTCAATCACTATCTTATCTGGAAGATTAACTCCCACTTGATTCAAGTGATTGTAGTACCCAGACAATCTGAGCACATGCTCACTGCTTGAGCTATTCTCCTCCATCTTTTAGCTATAGAACTTGTTGGTGACTTCATAACTCTCAACTCGGGTATTTGCTTGAAATATTAACTTCAAATCCTGGAACATCTCATATGGTCCATGACGTTCAAAATGTCTTTGAAGTCCCGATTCTAAGCCGTTAAGCATGGTGCACTAAACTATCAAGTAGTCATCACATTGAGCTTAGCCAAACGTTCATAACGTCTGCATCTGCTCCTGCAATAGGTTTGTCACCTAGCGGTGCATCAAGGACATAATTCTTCTGTGCAGCAATGAGGATAAACCTCAGATCACGGATCTAATCCGCATCATTGCTACTAACATCTTTCAACTTAGTTTTCTCTAGGAACATATGAAAATTAAACGGGAAGCAACATCGCGAGCTATTGATCTACAACATAGATATGCTAATACTACCAGGACTAAGTTCATGATAAATTAAAGTTCAATTAATCATATTACTTAAGAACTCCCACTTAGATAGACATCCCTCTAATCCTCTAAGTGATCACGTGATCCAAATCAACTAAACCATAACCGATCATCACGTGAAATGGAGTAGTTTTCAATGGTGAACATCACTATGTTGATCATATCTACTATATGATTAACGCTCGACCTTTCGGTCTAAGTGTTCCGAGGCCATATCTGCATATGCTAGGCTCGTCAAGTTTAACCTGGGTATTCTGCGTGTGCAAAACTGGCTTGCACCCATTGTAGATGGACGTACAGCTTATCACACCCGATCATCACGTGGTGTCTGGGCACGACGAACTTTGGCAATGGTGCATACTCAGGGAGAACACTTTTATCTTGAAATTTAGTGAGAGATCATCTTATAAAGCTACCGTCGAACCAAGCAAAATAAGATGTATAAAAGATAAACATTACATGCAATCAAAAAATGTGACATGATATGGCCATGATCATCTTGCGTCTTTGATCTCCATCTCCAAAGTACCGTCATGATCTCTATCGTCACCGGCATGACACCATGATCTCCATCATCTTGATCTATATCAATGTGTCGTCACGTGGACGTCTCGCCAACTATTGCTCTTACAATTATTGCTATCGCATAGCGATAAAGTAAAGCAATTATATGGTGCTTGCATCTTATGCAATAAAGAGACGACCATAAGGTTTTTGCCAATGCCGATAACTTCAACAAAACATGATCATCTCATACAACAACTTATATCTCATCATGTCTTGACCATATCACATCACAACATGCCCTGCAGAAACAAGTTAGATGTCCTCTACTTTGTTGTTGCAAGTTTTATGTGGCTGCTACGGGCTTAGCAAGAACCGTTCTTACCTACGCATCAAAACCACAACGATAGTTTGTCAAGTTGGTGCTGTTTTAACCTTCGCAAGGACCGGGCGTAGCCACACTCGGTTCAACTAAAGTTGGAGAAACTGACACCCGCTAGTCACCTGTGTGCATAGCACGGCGGTAAAACCAGTCTCGCGTAAGCGTACGCGTAATGTCAGTCCGGGCCGCTTCATCCAACAATACCGCCAAACCAAAGTATGACATGCTGGTAAGCAGTATGACTTATATCGCCCACAACTCACTTGTGTTCTACTCGTGCATATAACATCAACACATAAAACCTAGGCTCGGATGCCACTGTAGGGGAACATAGTAATTTCCAAAAATTTCCTACGCACACACAAGATCATGGTGATGCATAGAAACGAGAGGGGAGAGTTTTGTCTACGTACCCTCGTAGACCGATAGCGGAAGCGTTATGACAACTCGGTTGATGTAGTCGTATGTCTTCACGGACCGACCGATCAAGCACCGAAACTACGGCACCTTCGAGTTTTATCACACGTTCAGCTCGATGACGATCCCCGGACTACGATCAGCAAAGTGTCGGGGATGAGTTCCGTCAGCACGACGGCGTGGTGACGATCTTGATGTTCTACCGTCGCAGAGCTTCGCCTAAGCACCGCTACAATATTATCGAGGATTATCGTGGAGTGGGGCACCCCACATGGCTAAGAGAACGATCACGAAGATCAACTTGTGTGTCTATGGGGTGCCCCCTGCCCCCGTATATAAAGGAGTGGAGGAGGGGAGGGCCGACCCTCTCTATGGCACGCACTAGGGGAGTCCTACTCCCACCGGGAGTAGGATTCCCCCTTTCCTAGTACAACTAGGAGTCCTTCCAAGTAGTAGGAGTAGGAGACAAGGAAGGGGAAGAGGGAAGAGAAGGAAGGAGGGGCCGCCGCCCCTCCCCCTAGTCCAATTCAGACAAGTCAAAGGGGGGGCGCGCGGCCTGCCTCTCCCTCTCCCCTAAAGCCCAATAAGTCCCATATACTTCTTCCCCCGTATTCCCGTAACTCCCCGGTACTCCGAAAAATACCCGAACAACTCAGAACCTTTCCGATGTCCGAATGTAGTCGTCCAATATATAGATCTTTACATCTTGAGCATTTCGAGACTCCTCGTCATGTCCCCGATCTCATCCGGGACTCCGAACTCCTTCGGTACATCAAAACTCATAAACTCATAATATAACTGTCATCGAAACCTTAAGCGTGCGGACCCTACGGGTTCGAGAACAATGTAGACATGACCGAGACACGTCTCCGGTCAATAACCAATAGTGGAACCTGGATGCTCATATTGGCTCCTACATATTCTGCGAAGATCTTTATCGGTCAGATCGCATAACAACATACGTTGTTCCCTTTGTCATCGGTATGTTACTTGCCTGAGATTCGATCGTCGGTATCTCAATACCTAGTTCAATCTCGTTACCGGCCAGTCTCTTTACTAGTTCTGTAATACATCATCCTGCAACTAACTCATTAGTTGCAATGCTTGCAAGGCTTAAGTGATGTGCATTACCGAGAGGGCCCAGAGATACCTCTCCGACAATCGGAGTGACAAATCCTAATCTCGAAATACGCCAACCCAACATGTACCTTCGGAGACACCTGTAGAGCTCCTTTATAATCACCCAGTTACGTTGTGACATTTGGTAGCACACAAAGTGTTCCTCCGGCAAACGGGAGTTGCATAATCTCATAGTCACAGGAACATGTATAAGTCATGAAGAAAGCAATAGCAACATACTAAACGATCGGGTGCTAAGCTAACGAAATGTGTCATGTCAATTACATCATTCTCCTAATGATGTGATCCCGTTAATCAAATGACAACTCATGTCTATGGCTAGGAAACTTAACCATCTTTGATCAACGAGCTAGTCAAGTAGAGGCATACTAGTGACATACTGTTTGTCTATGTATTCACACTTGTATTATGTTTCCGGTTAATACAATTCTAGCATGAATAATAAACATTTATCATGATATAAGGAAATAAATAATAACTTTATTATTGCCTCTAGGGCATATTTCCTTCAGTAAGATACTGGCATCAAGCTCCTCTTACCAGGTGTCTCCGGAGAAACTACATACCTTGTGCCTCGTCAAGCCACTTGTTGACAAGCGTGATGTCGGCATCTGCCACGTCAAGTTGCCGCTTTAGCTCGGCAAATTCATCAGTCCGGCTGGCCACCGGACACTTCGCCACCTACATAGGAAGGCGGCAAATTATACCTTGGATTATGATCCTCTGCGTGCCGTCGCTTTTGACAGCACACAGAGTCTCAGGGGCTACTATCTACATAGGGCGCATCTTAAAATATGCGGAACTGTCAAAAGGTACATCATTTCACGTACCTCAAAACCAGTCAGTAAACTCCTGACAGCTTCGTGCAACCCGCTCTCCGCAGACGAAATCCTTTCAATTACCGTACCCATCAACGTACGGTGCTCCTTTGAGATAGACGCTCGCCCTAGCAGATCCTTCAATACCTCCGACCATGCACCAGGCGGTGCCGGACTCGTTCGATTGCTTTTTTGAAGGCCGGACACGGAGGGCTTCGGGGGGCCATATGACTGCCTTCCGGCCCTGCCGGATTAGGAGAAACCCTCCACGACGATACCTCGGGGTCGCCCGCCTCGTAAGGCGGTACGGTAGGGGGAGGCGTTCCGCTCTCCATCATCTCCGGAAGAAGATCCCCCGAAGAAGAGCTCTGCTGAGAAGGGCTAAGGTCCGAACTACAAGGTAAATTTTCGGTTATTTTCCTAAGAAATAAAGCAAGAATTTCTCTCATTTTTTAAACCCCCTTTTTACTTACGGCTCGGTGGAGGGCTGATCCCCTTGAGGGCATAGTATGGCCGAGGTATTCCCCGGCACAGGACCCTCTGGCGAAGACTTCTTCCCCGCTTTGAGATCACAGTCTCCGGGTCTTCAGAGGCGGTCCTCTTCTTCCCCTAAGGAGAGGAATTTTTGATACCTCCTTTCCGGACAGCCTCCTTCGCGGAGGCAGTAGCTTCCTTGTCCCCCCCTTCGTTTTCTTCCGAAGGCGCAATCTCCAGCATCCTGGTTAATACGGGATCCGGCGAGGTCTCAGGAAGGGGGGACGGACACCTGATTAACTTCGCCTTCGCTATCCACTCGTGTTTTAGGAACAACTCTTTTAAGGGTGATGTTGTGATAAATGAACGGATGGCGTGTCCAGGCACAGGGCTACTTACTTGAGTATCCGGACAATTGCAGCTCAGACCTGCGTCCTCAGTAGAGTCCGGACACACTACTTGTGGTCCGAAGAACAATTTGTACATCTCTGCGGGCATCGCGCCCATAAAATTTTGGAGAGCTCGCGGTCCCTCCGGATTGAACTCCCACAGGCGGAGGGGGCGACGTTTGCAGGGCAGGGCTCGGCGAATCAACTTGACCTGCGTCACCACGACCAGACTGATGTCTCTTTCCAGGAGATCTCGGATGCGGCCCTGCAATAGGGGCACATCCTTTGCTGGCCCCCGGTCCAGCCCCTTATTGACCCATGACGCTAGTTGGGGCGGGGGACCTGAGCGAAAAGCAGGCGGCGCCACCCACTTGGTACCCCTGGGAGCTGTGATATAAAACCACTCTTGTTGCCATAAGCTGGACTCCTCTTGAAAAGAGCCCTCGGGCCATGGAGCGTCAGCATTCTTGCTTATTACAGCGCCTCCGCACTCTGTGTGCTGTCCCTCGATCATCTTTGGCTCTACTTTAAAGGTCTTGAGCCACGGCCCGAAGTGAGGGGTAATACGGAGGAAGGCTTCGCACACGACAATGAACGATGAGATGTGAAGGATTGACTCCGGAGCTAAGTCGTGGAAGTCCAGCCCATAATAGAACATGAGCCCCCTCACGAAAGGATCCGGCGCAAAGCCTAGCCCTCGGAGGAAGTGAGACATGAACACAACGCTCTCGCCAGGCTTGGGAGTGGGAATAACCTACCCTTGAGCAGGCAGCCTATGCGGGATTTCGCCGGTCAAATACCTGGCCTTCCTCAGCTTTAGTATGTCTTCCTCCATGACGGAGGAAGGAATCCATCGGCCTCGAAGGTCGGAGTCGGACATCGTCGAAAGTTCGAAGCGCCTAAATCTGGAGCCTTGGGTGTTGGAACTCGAGGCGAGAGGCGGATTTGATTGAGATCGAAAGAAAGGAGTAAAGCCTTGGTCTCTTTATAAGAGGTTGAATACCAAGAGCCCTCCCCATGACCGTTTGGGACTTACCTTTGATCGAGGAGACATACCAACGGGCACGACTGGGTTACCCAGGTCCGTGTTGATGAGAATCCTGTAAATAAAGGGGACACGATCTCTGCTCTGACAAGACGTGCTAAGGAAACTGCCTCGCAAAACGCGCTGAGGTGGGACAGAGAAAACGATTCGAATAAAGGCTTGGCTGTGGTGTGATGTCATACTACAGAATACGTTAGCGGATTAGATTTGTGTAAATATTATTCTCTCTACGGTAGTATGTGGAACTTATTTTGCAGAGCCGGACACGATCCTCGTGTTCAAATCTTCTATGAAGTATTCGGAGGAGGAACCCGCCTTGCAATGCCGAAGACAATCTGCGCGTCGGACTCGTCGTCATTGAAGCCTGGTTCAGGGGCTACTGAGGGAGTCCTGGATTAGGGGGTGTCCGGACAGCCGGACTATGACCTTTGGCCGGACACTTGGACTATGAAGATACAAGATTGAAGACTTCGTCCCGTGTACGGATGGGACTTTCCTTGGCGTGGAAGGCAAGCTTGGCAATACGGATATGTAGATCTCCTCCCATTGTAACCGACTCTGTGTAACCCTAGCCCCCTCCGGTGTCTATATAAACCGGAGGGTTTAGTCTGTAGGGCAACAACAATCATACCATAGGCTAGCTTCTAGGGTTTAGCCTCTCTGGTCTCGTGGTAGATCTACTCTTGTACTACCCATATCATCAATATTAATCAAGCATGAGTAGGGTTTTACCTCCATCGAGAGGGCCCGAACCTGGGTAAAAACATCGTGTCCCTTGTCTCTTGTTACCATCCGTCTAGACGCACAGTTCGGGACCCCCTACTCGAGATCCGCCGATTTTGACACCGACAACCTTCATGTCTGAAACGGGGGAGGTTATCATTGATAAGGATAATAGTACGGAAAACTTTGATGTTTTTGATGATCCTCTTGAAGATCCTACTATTTTACACACTAAAAAGTTTTGGATTGGTAGCGGTAATATTATTGGGAAAGGAGTTCTTCAAGATTTCTTTACTTGTGCCGGTACCTTACCCTCTATGGGTGGGTCTATTCTTCATAGAACTAGTAGTCTTGCGGAGGCTATATCCTTGCTCGTAGTTGAACTTGAAAGACAATTTATTCATTTGCATCCTTGCATACAAAGGATCTTTCTAGAGTTCTCCAATATAGATCAATCTTCTGTTAAGCGAGCTGCTACTATATTTTTGGCACATGAGTTCAGATTTATAATGAAAGAGGCCAATTAAATTTTTGTGCATTATAGGGTGGAAACTGGTCGTCCTCCCATAGAGGCTATCCTTTTTAATCAAGAAGATTTAATGCGCTTACGATCCATAGATCATGTTGCTTACAATGAAAACCTTAGAAAAAAGGTTCCTATCGATGTTCTACTTGATAGAATTTCCGAACTTAATGATGACTTTGCTATCCAGAACAAAGGGTTAGGTTTTTCTCTTGAACAAAGGCTCATGACTTATTGCCAAAAGAATGCTTATAATGATGAATTGGTTGTGCAATATAAGGGGCCAAAGGAGGAACCCATACCTCCCGAGCTTGACCTTGGGGACTTTTGTCCTATTAAATTTAGCCCTTTTGATTACTTTTGCTTGCCACAAAGAAAACTTGCTGCTGAACATAGGGAATATGATATGATTTTTCGTAATTTACCCTACTATCATTATGGCAACACCTAGATCTATGCTTGCCTTTATGCCTAGCTAGGGGCGTTAAACGACAGCGCTTGTTGGGAGGCAACCCAATTTTATTTTAGTTTTTTGCTTTTCTGTTCTGTTTAGGAATAAATAATCCATCTAGATTATGTTTAGATGTGATTTTGTGTTTTAATTAGTGTTTGTGCCAAGTAGAACCTTTGGGAAGACTTGGGGAAAGTCTTTGCGATCTTGCTGTAAAAAACAGAAACTTTAGCGCTCACGAGATTTGCTACAACTTTTTACTGGAGAGTGCTATTTAGTTGATTCTTTTTGAAGATGATTAATAGATAAATTCCTCACGTCCAGAAATTTATTTTATAATTTTTGGAGTTCCAGAAGTTTGCGTTAGTTACAGATTACTACAAACTGTTCTGTTTTTGACAGATTCTGTTTTTCGTGTGTTGTTTGCTTAGTAATGGAGCTTATGAACCATAGAAAAGTTGGAATACAGTAGGTTTAACACCAATATAAATAAAAAATGAGTTCATTACAGTACCTTGAAGTGGTGTTTTGTTTTCTTTCGCTAACGGAGCTCACGAGATTTTCTGTTAAGTTTTGTGTTGTGAAGTTTTCAAGTTTTGGGTAAAGATTTGATGGATTATGGAACAAGGAGTGGCAAGAGCCTAAGCTTGGGGATGCCCAAGGCACACCAAGGTAAAATATAAGGACAACACAAAAGCCTAAGCTTGGGGATGCCCCGGAAGGCATCCCCTCTTTTGTCTTCGTCCATCGGTAACTTTACTTGGAGCTATATTTTTATTCACCACATGATATGTGTTTTGCTTGGAGCGTCTTGTATGATTTGAGTCTTTGCTTTTTAGTTCACCACAATCATCCTTGCTGTACACACCTTTTGAGAGATACACACATTATTCGGAATTTATTAGAATACTCTATGTGCTTCACTTATATCTTTTGAGCTAAACAATTTTGCTCTAGTGCTTCACTTATATCTTTTAGAGCATGGTGGTGGTTATATTTTATAGAAATTATTGATATCTCATGCTTCACTTATATCATTTTGAGAGTCCTTTAGAACAGCATGGTAATTTGCTTTGGTTATAAAATTAGTCCTAATATGATAGGCATCCAAGATAAAAACTATAAAGTGCATTGAACACTAAGAGAAGTTTGATACTTGATAATTGTTTTGAAATATGAAGATGGTGATATTATAGTCATGCTAGTTGAGTAGTTGTGAATTTGAGAAAATACTTGTTCTAAATTTGTGATTCCCGCAGCATGCACGTATGGTGAACCGTTATGTGATGAAGTCGGAGCATGATTTATTTATTGATTGTCTTCCTTATGAGTGGCGGTCGGGGATGAGCGATGGTCTTTTCCTACCAATATATCCCCCTAGGAGCATGTGCATAGTACTTTGTTTCAATAACTAATAGATTTTTGCAATAAGTATGTGAGTTCTTTATGACTAATGTTGAGTCCATGGATTATATGCACTCTCATCCTTCCACCATTGCTAGCCTCTCTAATACCGCACACCTTTCGCCGGTATGATATACCCACCATATACCTTCCTCAAAATAGCCACCATACCTACCTAATATGGCATTTCCATAGCCATTCCGAGATATATTGCCATGCAACTTACCACCGTTCCATTTATTATGGAACGCTTCATCATTGTCATATTGCTTTGCATGATCATGTAGTTGACATCGTATTTGTGGCAAAGCCACCTTCATGATTCTTTCATACATGTCACTCTTGATTCATTGCATATCCTGGTACACCGCCGGAGGCATTCACATAGAGTTATATTTTGTTCTAAGTATCGAGTTGTAATTCTTGAGTTGTAAGTAAATAAAAGTGTGATGATCATTATTAGAGCATTGTCCCATGTGAGGAAAGGATGATGGAGACTATGATTCCCCCATAAGTCGGGATGAGACTCCGAACGAAGAAAAAAAAGAAAGAAAAGAGGCAAAAAAAAAAGAAAAAAAGAAAGAAGGCCCAAATAAAAAAAGAGAGAAAAAGAGAGAAGGGACAATGTTACTATCCTTTTTCCACACTTGTGCTTCAAAGTAGCACCATGATCTTCATGATAGAGAGTCTCCTATGTTGTCACTTCTAGTGGGAATTTTACATTATAGAACTTGGCTTTTATATTCCGATGATGGGCTTCCTCAAAATGCCCTAGGTCTTCGTGAGCAAGTGAGTTGGATGCACACCCACTTAGTTTCTTTTGTTGAGCTTTCATACACTTATAGATTTAGTGCATCCGTTGCATGGCAATCCCTACTCACTCACATTGATATCTATTGATGGGAATCTCCATAGCCCATTGGTATGCCTAGTCGATGTGAGACTATCTTCTCCTTTTTCTGTCTTCTCCACAACCACCATTCTATTCCACCTATAGTGCTATGTCCATGGCTCATGCTCATATATTGCGTGAAGATTGAAAAAGTTCGAGAACATCAAAAGTATGAAACAATTGCTTGGCTTGTCATCGGGGTTGTGCATGATTTAAATACTTTATGTGGTGAAGATAGAGCATAGCCAGACTATATGATTTTGTAGGGATAACTTTCTTTGGCCATGTTATTTTGAAAAGACATGATTGCTTTGTTAGTATGCTTGAAGTTTTCATGTTAACATTAAACTTTTATCTTGAATCTTTCGGATCTAAACATTCATGCCACAATAAAGAGAAATACATTGAAGAATATGCTAAGTAGCATTCCACATCAAAAATTCTGTTTTTATCATTTACCTA
Source organism: Aegilops umbellulata (assembly GCA_032464435.1). NCBI lineage: Eukaryota > Viridiplantae > Streptophyta > Magnoliopsida > Poales > Poaceae > Aegilops > Aegilops umbellulata. Next base: position 263,023,796 of record CP136055.1, read on the forward strand.
CTCGAGGACGAGCATGAATTAAGCTTGCGGATGCTTGATAAGTCTCCAACGTATCTATAATTTTTTTATTGCTCCATGCTAGTATATATTTTGTTTTGGATGTTTAATGGCCTTATTTATACACTTTTATATTATTTTTGTGACTAACATATTAACCCAAGGCCCAATGCAAATTGTTGTTTTTTTTTCCTATTTCAGTGTTTCGCAGAAAAGGAATATCAAACGGAGTCCAAACGGAATGAAACCACCGGGAGAGTTATTTTTGGAACAAACGTGATCCAGAGGACTTGGAGTGGACGTCAAGCAATCAATGAGGAGGCCACGAGGCAGGGGGGCGTGCCTACCCCCTGGGCAAGCCCTCTGCCCTCGTGGCTCCACCGACTTACTTATTCCTCCTATATATACCTACGTACCCCAAAACCATCGAGGAGCACCACGAACACCTAATTCCACCACCGCAACCTTCTGTACCCGTGAGATCCCATCTTGGGGCTTTTTCCGGCGCTCTGCTGGCGGGGGCATCGATCATGGTGGGCTTCTACATCAACACCATAGCCTCTCCGATGATGTGTGAGTAGTTTACCATAGACCTTCGGGTCCATAGTTATTATCTAGATGACTTCTTCTCTCTCTTTGGATCTCAATACAAAGTTCTCCTTGATCTTCTTGGAGATCTATTTGATGTAACTCTTTTTGCGGTGTGTTTGTCGAGATCCGATGAATTGTGGGTTTATGATCAAGATTATCTAGGAACAATATTTGAATCTTCTCTGAATTCTTTTATGTATGATTGGTTATCTTTGCAAGTCTCTTCGAATTATCAGTTTGGTTTGGCCTACTAGATTGATCTTTCATGCAATGGGAGAAGTGCTTAGCTTTGGGTTCAATCATGAGGTGCTTGATCCCAGTGACAGTAGGGGAAATGACACATATTGTATTGTTGCCATCGAGGATAAAAATATGGGGTTTATATCATATTGCATGAGTTTATCCCTCTACATCATGTCATCTTACCTAATGCGTTACCCTGTTCTTATGAACTTAATACTCTAGATGCATGGTGGATAGCGGTCGATGTGTGCAGTAATAGTAGTAGATGCAGGCAGGAGTCGGTCTACTTGTCACAGACGTGATGCCTATATACATGATCATGCCTAGATATTCTCATAATTATGCACTTTTCTATCAATTGCTTGATAGTAATTTGTTCACCCACTGTAATACTTATGCTATCTTGAGAGAAGCAACTAGTGAAACCTATGGCCCCCGGGTCTATTCTCCATCATATTAATCTCCCATCAACAAGCTATCTCTGGCACCATTTACTTTGCATTCTTTACTTTTAGTCTTTATCATAAAAATACCAAAAATATTATCTTATCATCTCTATCAGATCTCACTTTTGCAAGTGGTCGTGAAGGGATTGACAACCCCTTTATCGTGTTGGTTGAAAGGTTCTTATTTGTTTGTGTAGGTACGAGGGACTTGTGTGTGGCCTCCTACTGGATTGATACCTTGGTTCTCAAAAACTGAGGGAAATACTTACGCTACTTTGCTGCATCACCCTTTCCTCTTCAAGGGAAAACCAACACAGTGCTCAAGAGGTAGCAGTAGCTCTTCCCCAAGGAAGAGTGAACTTCGGGATAAAATCCGCATCCTTGCCTCACTTGTGGTTAATCCTTTCCCGCACTTTACTTTGCCTTGTATGCTTGTTGGCTTCTAATTGGATTGTTGCCTACCATATTTGGCTCTAAGCTTGCTTGTCATATAGGTTGTGTTTGAAGGAAATATGCCCTAGAGGCAATAATAAAATTGTTATTTTATATTTCCTTATTCATGATATGGTTTATTATTCATGCTAGAATTGTATTGATCGGAAACCTTAATACATGTGTGAGTACATAAACAAACCCTGTGTCCCTAGTGAGCCTCTACTAGACTAGCTCGTTGACCAAAGATGGTTAAGGTTTCCTAACCATTGACATGAGTTGTCATTTGATAACGGGATCACATCATTAGGAGAATGATGTGATCAACAGGACCCATCCGTTAGCTTATCATAATGATCGTTCAGTTTTATTGTTATTGCTTTCTTCATGTCAAATACATATTCCTTCGACTATGAGAATATGCAACTCCCGGATACCGGAGGAATGCCTTATGTGCTATCAAACGTCACAACATAACTGGGTGAATATAAAGATGCTCTACAGGTATCTCCAAAGGTGTTTGTTGAGTTAGCATAGATCGGGATTAGGATTTGTCGCTCCGAGTATTGGAGAGGTATCTCTCGGCCCTCTCGGTAATACACATCATAAGCTTGCAAGCTAACAACTAAGGAGTTGGTCACGAGGTGATGTATTATGGAACGATTAAAGAGACTAGACGGCAACGAGATTGAACTAGGTATGAATATACTGACGGTCGAATCTCGGGCAGTTAACATACTGATGGACAAAGGAAATTACGTATGTTGTCATAACAGTTCGACCGATAAAGATCTTCGTAGAATTTGTAGGAGCCAATATGGGCATCTAGGTTCCGCTATTGGTTATTGACCGCAGAGGTGTCTCGGTTATTGACCGGAGTTGGAATATATGCTTTGAGGAGGTGATCAAAGCATATGGTTTTATACAGACTTATGGTGAAGCCTGTATTTACAAAAATGTGGTGGGAGCTCTGTAGCATTTCTGATATTATATGTGGATGACATATTTTTGATTGGAAATGATATAGAATATCTGGATAGCATAAAAGGATACTTGAATAAGATTTTTTCAATGAAAGACCTTGGTGGAGCTGCTTACATATTGGGCATCAAGATCTATAAGGGTAGATCGAGACGCCTAATAGGACTTTCACAAAGAGACTAGACGCCTAATATTGGGCATCATGAAGAAGTTCAAAATGGATAAGTCAAAGAAAGGGTTCTTGCCTATGTCGCAAGGTGTGAAGTTGAGTAAGACTCAAAGCCCGACCATGACAGAAGATAGAGAGAATGAAAGTCATTCCCTATGCCTCAGCCATAGGTTCTATAAAGTATGCCATGCTGTGTACCAGACCTGTTGTGTGCCTTGCCATGAGTTTGGCAAGGGGGTACAATAGTGATCCAGGAGTAGATCACTAGACTGTTGGAAATATGCCCTAGAGACAATAATAAATAGGTTATTATTATATTTCCTTGTTCATGATAATCGTTTATTATCCATGGTAGAATTGTATTGATAGGAAACTCAGATACATGTGTGGATACATAGACAACACCATGTCCCTAGTAAGCCTCTAGTTGACTAGCTCGTTGATCAATAGATGGTTACGGTTTTCTGACCATGGAGAAGCGATGGTGGGCCCGGATTCCGATGAATGGCTCGAGGCCATATAATCCGAGAGGATCCATATATGAAAACAAAGTGTAGACTTTGAAAGAACTACTTGATGGTCGTAAGACTGTTAGGTACATATGGATTTTAAAAGGAAGACGGACAATGATGGTAAATGTCACCATTAAGAAAGCTCGACTTATCGTTAAGATGTTTTCCGACAAGTTCAAGGAGTTGACTGCGATGAGGCTTTCTCACTCGTAGCGATGCTAAGAGTCTGTTGGAATTATGTTAGCGATTACTGCATTATTTATGAAATTGTGCAGATAGGATGTCAAAACATTGTTTCCTCGACGATTTTCTTGAGGAAAGGTTGTATGTGATACAACCAGAAGATTTTTTGTCAATCCTGAAAGATGCTAACAAGTATGCAAAGCTCCAGCAATCCTTCTAAGGACTGGAGTAAGCATCTCGGAGTTGGAATGTACACTTTGATGAGTTGATCAAAGATTTTAGGTTTATACAAAGTTTATGAGAAACTTGTATTTCCAAAGAAGTGAGTGGGAGCAATATGGAATTTCTGATGAGTATATGTTCTTGACATATTGTTGATCAGAAATGATGTAGAATTTCTGGAAAGCATATAGGGTTATTTGAAAAGTGTTTTTCAATAGAAACCTGGATTAAGCTACTTGAACATTGAGCATCAAGATCTATAAGGATAGATCAAAATCGCTTAATAGTACTTTCAAATGAATACATACCGTGACAAGATTTTGAAGGAATTCAAAATAGATCAGCAAAGAAGGAGTTCTTGGCTGTATTACACGCGTGAGTATTGAGTAAGACTCAAGACCTGACCACGGCAGAAGAGAGAGAAAGGACGAAGGTCGTCCCCTATGCTTAGACATAGGCTCTACAATATGCTGTGTTGTGTACCGCACCTGAAGTGTGCCAAACCATGAGTCAGTCAAGGGGTACAAGAGTGATCCAGGAATGGATCACAGGACAACGGTCAAGGTTATCCTTGGTAACTGGTGAACTAAGGAATTTTCTCGATTATGGAGGTGGAAAAGAGTTCGACGTAAAGGATTACGCCGATGCAAACTTTGACACTAATCCAGATTATACTAAGTAGTAAATTGGATTCGTATAGTAGAACAGTTATTAGGAATAGTTCCAAATAGAGCGTGGTAACTGCATCTAGGAGATGACATAGAGATTTGTAAAGCACACACGGATCTGAAAGATTCAGACCCGTTGACTATAACCTCTCTCACAAGCATAACATGATCAAACCCGGAACTCATTGAGTGTTAATCACATGGTAATGTGAACTAGATTATTGACTCTAGTGAACTCTTTGGGTGTTAGTCGCATGGGGATGTGACCTTGAGTGTTAATCACATATCGATGTGAACTGGATTATTGACTCTAGTGCAAGTGGGAGACTGTTGGAAATATGCCCTAGAGACAATAATAAATAGGTTATTATTATATTTCCTTGTTCATGATAATCGTTTATTATCCATGCTAGAATTGTATTGATAGGAAACTCAGATACATGTGTGGATACATAGACAACACCATGTCCCTAGTAAGCCTCTAGTTGACTAGCTCGTTGATCAATAGATGGTTACGGTTTCCTGACCATGGACATTGGATGTCATTGATAACGGGATTACATCATTAGAAGAATGATGTGATGGACAAGACCCAATCCTAAGCCTAGCACAAGATCATGTAGTTCGTATGCTAAAGCTTTTCTAATGTCAAGTATCGTTTCCTTAGACCATGAGATTGTGCAACTCCCGGATACCGTAGGAGTGCTTTGGGTGTGCCAAACGTCACAACGTAACTGGGTGGCTATAAAGGTACACTACGGGTATCTCTGAAAGTGTCTGTTGGGTTGGCACGAATCGAGACTGGGATTTGTCACTCTGTGTAAACGGAGAGGTATCTCTGGGCCCACTCGGTAGGACATCATCATAATGTGCACAATGTGATCAAGGAGTTGATCACGGGATGATGTGTTACGGAACGAGTAAAGAGACTTGCCGGTAATGAGATTGAACAAGGTATCGGGATACCGACGATCGAATCTCGGGCAAGTATCGTACCGATAGACAAAGGGAATTGTATACGGGATTGATTAAGTCCTTGACATCGTGGTTCATCCGATGAGATCATCGTGGAACATGTGGGAGCCAACATGGGTATCCAGATCCCGCTGTTGGTTATTGACCGGAGAACGTCTCGGTCATGTCTGCATGTCTCCCGAACCCGTAGGGTCTACACACTTAAGGTTCGGTGACGCTAGGGTTATAGAGATATTAGTATGCGGTAACCCGAATGTTGTTCGGAGTCCCGGATGAGATCCCGGACGTCACGAGGAGTTCCGGAATGGTCCGGAGATAAAGAATTATATATAGGAAGTGCTATTTCGGCCATCGGGACAAGTTTCGGGGTCATCGGTATTGTACCGGGACCACCGGAAGGGTCCCGGGGGTCCACCGGGTGGGGCCACCTGCCCCGGGGGCCACATGGGCTGTAAGGGGTGTGCCTTGGCCTATATGGGCCAAGGGCACCAGCCCCAAGAGGCCCATGCGCCCAGAGATAGGAAAAAGGGGAGAGTCCTAAAGGGGGAAGGCACCTCCGAGGTGCCTTGGGGAGGATGGACTCCTCCCCACCCTTGGCCGCACCCTTCCTTGGAGGAAGGGGCAAGGGCTGCGCCTCCCCCTCTCCATTGGCCCTATATATAGTGGGGAAAAGGAGGAGCAAACCAATCTAAGGCCTGGCGCCTCCCTCTCCCTCCCGTGACACATCTCCCTCCTCCCGCAGCGCTTAGCGAAGCCCTGTTGGAATCCCGCTACTTCCACCATGCCGTCGTGCTGTTGGATCTCCATCAACCTCTCCCTCCTCCTTGCTGGATCAAGGCATGGGAGACGTCTCCGTTCCGTACGTGTGTTGAACGCGGAGGTGCCGTCCGTTCGGCACTAGGATCATCGGTGATCTGAATCACGACGAGTACGACTCCATCAACCCCGTTCACTTGAACGCTTCCGCTTAGCGATCTACAAGGGTATGTAGATGCACTCTCCTTCCCCTCGTTGCTGGTTTCTCCATAGATAGATCTTGGTGACACGTAGGAAAATTTTGAATTTCTGCTACGTTCCCCAACAGTGGCATCATGAGCTAGGTCTATTGCGTAGATTCTATGCACGAGTAGAACACAAAGTAGTTGTGGGCGTTGATTTTGTTCAATATGCTTGCCGTTACTAGTCTTATCTTGATTCGGCGGCATCGTGGGATGAAGCGGCCCGGACCAACCTTACACGTACTCTTACGTGAGACCGGTTCCACCGACAAACATGCACTAGTTGCATAAGGTGGCTGGCGGGTGTCTGTCTCTCCCACTTTAGTCGGATCGGATTCGATGAAAAGGGTCCTTATGAAGGGTAAATAGCAATTGGCATATCACGTTGTGGTTTTGCGTAGGTAAGAAACGTTCTTGCTAGAAACCCATAGCAGCCACGTAAAACATGCAACAACAATTAGAGGACGTCTAACTTGTTTTTGCAGGGTATGCTATGTGATGTGATATGGCCAAAGGATGTGATGAATGATATATGTGATGTATGAAATTGATCATGTTCTTGTAATAGGATTCACGACTTGCATGTCGATGAGTATGACAACCGGCAGGAGCCATAGGAGTTGTCTTTATTTATTGTATGACCTGCGAGTCATTGAATAACGCCATGTAATTACTTTACTTTATTGCTAACCGGTAGCCATAGGAGTAGAAGTAATAGTTGGCGTGACAACTTCATGGAGACACGATGATGGAGATCATGATGATGGAGATCATGGTGTCATGCCGGTGACAATGATGATCATGGAGCCCCGAAGATGGAGATCAAAAGGAGCAAAAGAATATTGGCCATATCATGTCACCTTTTGATTGCATGTGATGTTTATCATGTTTATGCATCTTGTTTACTTAGAACGACGGTAGTAAATAAGATGATCCCTCATAAACAATTTCAAGAATGTGTTCTCCCCTAACTGTGCACCGTTGCTACAGTTCGTCGTTTCGAAGCACCACGTGATGATCGGGTGTGATAGATCCTTACGTTCACATACAACGGGTGTAAGACAGTTTTACACATGCAAAACACTTAGGGTTAACTTGACGAGCCTAGCATGTACAGACATGGCCTCGGAACACAGAAGACCGAAAGGTCGAGCATGAGTCGTATGGTAGATACGATCAACATGAAGATGTTCACCGACGTTGACTAGTCCGTCTCACGTGATGATCGGACACGGCCTAGTTGACTCGGATCATGTAATCACTTAGATGACTAGAGGGATGTCTATCTGAGTGGGAGTTCATAAGATGAACTTAATTATCCTGAACATAGTCAAAAAGATTTTGCAAATTATGTCGTAGCTCGCGCTTTAGTGTTGGGGAACGTTGCAGAAAATTAAAAATTTTCCTACGGTTTCACCAAGATCCATCTAGGAGTTTATCAAGCAACGAGTATTCAGATTAGATAGCATCTACATACCACTTTGTAGATCGCAACGGAAGCGTTCGAGTGAACGTGGATGAGGTAGTCGTACTTGCCACGATCCAATTCACCGATGACCTAGTGCCGAACGGACGGCACCTCCGCGTTCAACACACGTACGGAAAGCGTGACGTCTCCTCCTTCTTGATCTAGCAAGGCAAAGGAGAGGTTGGGGATGAAGGCTCCAGCAACAGCACGACGGCGTGGTGATGGTGGAACTGCAGTACTCCGGCAGGGCTTCGCCGTGCTCAATGGAGGAGGAGGAGGTGTTGGAGAGGGAGAGGGAGGCGCCAGGGCAATGGGTGATCAGCCCCCTCTCCCCCCTCCCTTTATATAACCCCCAAGGGGGGGCGCCTGCCCTAGGAGATGAGATCTCCTAGGGGGGGCGGCGGCCAGGGCAGGGGGGCTTGCCCCCCAAGCAAGGGGGGCGCCCCCTTTAGGGTTTCCCTCCCCCCAAACCCTAGGCGCATGGGCCCATGGGGGGGGAGGCGCACCAGCCCCCTATGGGCTGGTTCCCTCCCTTATACAGCCCATGGGGCCCTCCGGGATAGGTGGCCCCACCCGGTGGACCCCCCGGGACCCTCCGGTGGTCCCGGTACAATACCGATAACCCCGAAACTTGTCCCGATGTCCGTATGATGACTTTCCATATATAAATCTTTACCTCCGGACCATTCCAAAACTCCTCGTGACGTCCGGGATCTCATCCGGGACTCCGAACAACATTCGGGTTACTGCACATACATATCCCTACAACCCTAGCGTCACCGAACCTTAAGTGTGTAGACCCTACGGGTTCGGGAGACATGCAGACATGACCGAGATGGCTCTCGGGCAATAACCAACAGCGGGATCTGGATACCCATGTTGGCTCCCACATGCTCCACGATGATTTCATCGGATGAACCACGATGTCAAGGATTCAATTAATCCCGTATACGATTCCCTTTGTCAATCGGTATTTTACTTGCCCGAGATTCGATCGTCGGTATACCAATACCTCGTTCAATCTCGTTACCGGCAAGTCACTTTTCTCGTTCCGTAATGCATGATCCCGTGATCAAACACTTTGGTCACATTGAGCTCATTGTGATGATGCATTACCGAGAGGGCCCGGTGATACCTCTCCGTCAAGCGGAGTGACAAATTCCAGTCTCGATCCATGTCAACCCAACAGACACTTTCAGAGATACCCGTAGCATACCTTTATAGTCACCCAGTTACGTTGTGACATTTGGCACACCCAAAGCACTCCTACGGTATCCGGGAGTTACATGATCTCATGGTCTAAGGAAAGGATACTTGACATTGGAAAACTCTAGCAAACGAATTATGCGATCTTATGCTATGTTTAGGATTGGGTCTTGTCCATCACATCATTCTCCTAATGATGTGATCCCGTTATCGATGACATCCAATGTCCATAGTCAGGAAACCATGACTATCTGTCGATCAACGAGCTAGTCAACTAGAGGCTTACTAGGGACATGTTGTTGTCTGTTATTCACACATGTATTACGATTTCCGGTTAACACAATTATAGCACGAATAAAGACAATTATCATGAATAAGGAAATATAATAATAATGCTTTTATTATTGCCTCTAGGGCATATTTCCAACAGTCTCCCACTTGCACTAGAGTCAATAATCTAGTTACATTGTGATGAATCGAACACCCATAGAGTTCTGGTGCTGATCATGTTTTGCCTTAGGGAGAGGTTTAGTCAACGGATCTGCAACATTCAGATCCGTGTGCACTTTACAAATCTCTATGTCTCCATCTTGAACATTTTCACGAATGGAGTTGAAGAGACGCTTGATGTGCCTGGTCTTCTTGTGAAACCTGGGCTCCTTTGCAAGTGCAATAGCTCCAGTATTGTCACAGAAGAGCTTGATTGGCCCCGACGCATTGGGTATGACTCCGAGGTCGGTGATGAACTCCTTCACCCAAGTTGCTTCATGTGCTGCCTCCGAGGCTGCCATGTACTCCGCTTCACATGTAGATCCCGCCACAACGCTTTGCTTGCAACTGCACCAGCTTACTGCCCCACCATTCAAAATATACACGTATTCGGTTTGTGACTTAGAGTCATCCAGATCTGTGTCGAAGCTAGCGTCGACGTAACCTTTTACGACGAGCTCTTCGTCACCTCCATAAACGAGAAACATTTCCTTAGTCCTTTTCAGGTACTTCAGGATATTCTTGACCGCTGTCCAGTGTTCCTTGCCGGGATTACTTTGGTACCTACCTACCAAACTTACGGCAAGGTTTACATCAGGTCTGGTACACAGCATGGCATACATAATAGAACCTATGGCTGAGGCATAGGGGATGACGCTCATCTCTTCTATATCTTCTGCCGTGGTCGGACATTGAGCTGAGCTCAATTTCACACCTTGTTACACAGGTAAGAACCCTTTCTTAGATTGATCCATATTGAATTTCTTCAATATCTTATCAAGGTATGTGCTTTGTGAAAGACCTATGAGGCGTCTCGATCTATCTCTATAGATCTTGATGCCTAACATATAAGCAGCTTCTCCAAGGTCCTTCATTGAAAAACTCTTATTCAAATAGGCCTTAATGCTGTCCAAGAGTTCTATATCATTTCCCATCAAAAGTATGTCGTCTACATATAATATGAGAAATGCTACAGAGCTCCCACTCACTTTCTTGTAAACACAGGCTTCTCCATAAGTCTGTGTAAACCCAAACGCTTTGATCATCTCATCAAAGCGAATGTTCCAACTCCGAGATGCTTGCACCAGCCCATAAATCGAGCGTTGGAGCTTGCACACCTTGTCAGCATTCTTAGGATCGACAAAACCTTCCGGCTGCATCATATACAATTCTTCCTTAAGGAAACCATTAAGGAATGCCGTTTTGACGTCCATTTGCCATATCTCATAATCATAGTATGCGGCAATTGCTAACATGATTCGGACGGACTTCAGCTTCGCTACCGGTGAGAAAGTCTCATCGTAGTCAACCCCTTGAACTTGTCGATAACCCTTAGCGACAAGCCGAGCTTTATAGATGGTCACATTTCCATCCGCGTCTGTCTTCTTCTTGAAGATCCATTTATTTTCTATGGCTCGCCGTTCAACGGGCAAGTCAGTCAAAGTCCATACTTCGTTTTCATACATGGATCCTATCTCGGATTTCATGGCTTCCAGCCATTTGTCGGAATCCGGGCCCGCCATTGCTTCCTCATAGTTCGAAGGTTCACCGTTGTCTAACAACATGATTTCCAAGACAGGGTTGCCGTACCATTCTGGTGCGGAACGTGTCCTTGTGGACCTTCGAATTTCAGTAGGAGCTTGATCAGAAGTATCTTGATCATAATCATTAATTTCCTCTCTATTCGGTGCAGGCACCTCAGGAACGATTTCTTGAGTTTCGCCATTTTCCGGTTCAAGAGGTAACACTTCATCAAGTTCTACTTTCCTCCCACTTACTTCTTTCGAGAGAAACTCTTTCTCTAGAAAGGATCCATTCTTGGCAACAAAGATCTTGCCTTCGGATCTGAGGTAGAAGGTATACCCAATAGTTTCCTTCGGGTATCCTATGAAGACGCATTTTTCCGACTTGGGTTCGAGCTTTTCTGGTTGAAGTTTCTTCACATAAGCATCGCATCCCCAAACTTTTAGAAACGACAGCTTAGGTTTCTTCCCAAACCATAATTCATACGGTGTCGTCTCAACGGATTTCGACGGAGCCCTATTTAAAGTGAATGCGGCAGTCTCTAAAGCATAGCCCCAAAAAGATAGCGGTAAGTCGGTAAGAGACATCATAGATCGCACCATATCTAATAGAGTGCGATTACGACGTTCGGACACACCATTACGCTGAGGTGTTCCAGGCGGCGTGAGTTGTGAAACTATTCCACATTTTCTTAAGTGTGTGCCAAATTCGTGACTCAAGTATTCTCCTCCACGATCTGATCGTAGAAACTTGATCTTTCTATCACGTTGATTTTCAACCTCACTCTGAAATTCCTTGAACTTTTCAAAGGTTTCAGACTTGTGTTTCATTAAGTAGATATACCCATATCTACTCAAGTCATCAGTGAGGGTGAGAACATAACGATAGCCACCGCGAGCCTCAACACTCATTGGACCACACACATCGGTATGTATGATTTCCAATAAGTTGGTTGCTCGCTCCATTGTTCCTGAGAATGGAGTCTTGGTCATTTTACCCATGAGGCATGGTTCGCACGTGTCAAATGATTCATAATCAAGAGACTCTAAAAGTCCATCTGCATGGAGCTTCTTCATGCGTTTGACACCTATGTGACCAAGGCGGCAGTGCCACAAATATGTGGGACTATTGTTATCAACTTTAACTCTTTTGGTACTCACACTATGAATATGTGTTTCATCACGTACGAGATTCATCAAGAATAAACCATTAACCATCGGAGCATGACCATAAAACATATCTCTCATATAAATAGAACAACCATTATTCTCGGATTTAAATGAGTAGCCATCTCGAATTAAGCGAGATCCGGATACAATGTTCATGCTCAAACTTGGTACTAAATAACAATTATTGAGGTTTAAAACTAATCCTGTAGGTAAATGTAGAGGCAGCGTGCCGACGGCGATCACATCGACCTTGGAACCATTCCCGACGCGCATCGTCACCTCGTCCTTCGCCAGTCTCCGTTTATTCCGTAGCTCCTGCTTTGAGTTACAAATGTGAGCAACTGCACCGGTATCAAATACCCAAGAGCTACTACGAGTACTGGTAAGGTACACATCAATTACATGTATATCACATATACCTTTGGTTTTGCCGGCCTTCTTGTCCGCTAAGTATTTGGGGCAGTTCCGCTTCCAGTGACCACTTCCCTTACAATAAAAGCACTCAGTTTCGGGCTTGGGTCCATTCTTTGGCTTCTTCCCGGCAACTTGCTTACCGGGCGCGGCAACTTCCTTGCCGTCCTTCTTGAAGTTCTTTTTACCCTTGCTCCTTTTGAACTTAGTGGTTTTATTTACCATCAACACTTGATGCTCTTTCTTGATTTCTACCTCTGCTGATTTCAGCATAGCATACACCTCAGGAATGGTCTTTACCATCCCCTGCATATTGTAGTTCATCACAAAGCTCTTGTAGCTAGGTGGAAGCGACTGGAGGATTCTGTCAATGACCACTTCTTCCGGAAGATTAACTTCCAGTTGAGTCAAGCGGTTGTGCAATCCAGACATTCTGAGTATGTGCTCACTGACAGAGCTATTTTCCTCCATCTTACAGCTAAAGAATTTGTTGGAGATCTCATATCTCTCAACCCGGGCATGAGCTTGGAAAACCATTTTCAGCTCTTCGAACATCTCATATGCTCCATGTCTCTCAAAACGCTTTTGGAGCCCCGGCTCTAAGCTGTAAAGCATGCCGCACTGAACGAGGGAGTAATCATCGCATCGCGACTGCCAAGCGTTCATAACGTCTTGTTGTGCAGGGAGAACAGGTGAGTCACCCAGCGGTGCTCGTAGGACATAATCTTTCTTGGCAGCTATGAGGATGATCCTCAGGTTCCGGACCCAGTCCGTATAGTTGCTACCATCGTCTTTCAGCTTGGTTTTCTCTAGGAACGCGTTGAAGTTGAGGACTACGTTGGCCATTTGATCTACAAGACATATTGTAAATATTTAGACTAAGTTCATGATAATAAAGTTCATTTAATCAAATTATTTAATGAACTCCCACTTAGATAGACATCCCTCTTCCAGTCATCTAAGTATTACATGATCCGAGTCAACTAGGCCGTGTCTGATCATCACGTGAGACGGACTAGTCAACATCGGTGAACATCTTCATGTTGATCGTATCTTCTATACGACTCATGCTCGACCTTTCGGTCTTCCGTGTTCCGAGGCCATGTCTGTACATGCTAGGCTCGTCAAGTCAACCTAAGTGTTTGCGTGTGTAAATCTGTCTTACACCCGTTGTATGTGAACGTTAGAATCTATCACACCCGATCATCATGTGGTGCTTCGAAACAACGAACTGTCGCAACGGTGCACAGTTAGGGTGAACACTTTCTTGAAATTATTATGAGGGATCATCTTATTTACTACCGTCGTTCTAAGTAAACAAGATGCAAAACATGATAAACATCACATGCAATCAAATAATAATCGTGACATGATATGGCCAATATCACATAGCTCCTTCGATCTCCATCTTGGGGCTCCATGATCATCTTGTCACCGGCTTGACACCATGATCTTCATCCTCGTGTCTCCATGAAGTTGCTCGCCAACTATTACTTCTACTACTATGGCTAACGCGTTTAGCAATAAAGTAAAGTAATTTACATGGCGATTCTCAATGACACGCAGGTCATACAAAATAAAGACAACTCCTATGGCTCCTGCCGGTTGTCATACTCATCGACATGCAAGTCGTGATTCCTATTACAATAGCATGAACATCTCATACATCACATATAGATCATTCATCATTCATCACAACTTTGGCCATATCATATCACAAAGCACTTGCTGCAAAAACAAGTTAGACGTCCTCTAATTGTTGTTGCAAGTTTTACGTGGCTGAATTAGGGTTCTAGCAAGAACGTTTTCTTACCTACGTTAAAACCACCACAACGTGATTTGTCAACTTCTATTTACCCTTCATAAGGACCCTTTTCATCGAATCCGCTCCAACTAAAGTAGGAGAGACAGACACCCGCCAGCCACCTTATGCAACTAGTGCATGTTCGTCGGTGGAACCGGTCTCACGTAAGCGTACGTGTAAGGTTGGTCCGGGCCGCTTCATCCCACAATACCGTTGAAGCAAGATAAGACTAGTAGCAGCAAGAAGAGTTGACAACATCTACGCCCACAACAAATTGTGTTCTACTCGCGCAAGAAGAACTACGCATAGACCTAGCTCATGATGCCACTGTTGGGGAACGTTGCAGAAAATTAAAAAATTTCCTACGGTTTCACCAAGATCCATCTAGGAGTTCATCAAGCAACGAGTATTCAGATTAGATAGCATCTACATACCACTTTGTAGATCGCAACGGAAGCGTTCGAGTGAACGTGGATGAGGTAGTCGTACTTGCCACGATCCAATTCACCGATGACCTAGTGCCGAACGGACGGCACCTCCGCGTTCAACACACGTACGGAAAGCGTGACGTCTCCTCCTTCTTGATCCAGCAAGGCAAAGGAGAGGTTGGGGATGAAGGCTCCAGCAACAGCACGACGGCGTGGTGATGGTGGAACTGCAGTACTCCGGCAGGGCTTCGCCGTGCTCAATGGAGGAGGAGGAGGTGTTGGAGAGGGAGAGGGAGGCGCCAGGGCAATGGGTGATCAGCCCCCTCTCCCCCCTCCCTTTATATAACCCCCAAGGGGGGGCGCCTGCCCTAGGAGATGAGATCTCCTAGGGGGGGCGGCGGCCAGGGCAGGGGGGCTTGCCCCCCAAGCAAGGGGGGCGCCCCCTTTAGGGTTTCCCTCCCCCCAAACCCTAGGCGCATGGGCCCATGGGGGGGGAGGCGCACCAGCCCCCTATGGGCTGGTTCCCTCCCTTATACAGCCCATGGGGCCCTCCGGGATAGGTGGCCCCACCCGGTGGACCCCCCGGGACCCTCCGGTGGTCCCGGTACAATACCGATAACCCCGAAACTTGTCCCGATGTCCGTATGATGACTTTCCATATATAAATCTTTACCTCCGGACCATTCCGAAACTCCTCGTGACGTCCGGGATCTCATCCGGGACTCCGAACAACATTCGGGTTACTGCACATACATATCCCTACAACCCTAGCGTCACCGAACCTTAAGTGTGTAGACCCTACGGGTTCGGGAGACATGCAGACATGACCGAGATGGCTCTCGGGCAATAACCAACAGCGGGATCTGGATACCCATGTTGGCTCCCACATGCTCCACGATGATTTCATCGGATGAACCACGATGTCAAGGATTCAATTAATCCCGTATACGATTCCCTTTGTCAATCGGTATTTTACTTGCCCGAGATTCGATCGTCGGTATACCAATACCTCGTTCAATCTCGTTACCGGCAAGTCACTTTTCTCGTTCCGTAATGCATGATCCCGTGATCAAACACTTTGGTCACATTGAGCTCATTGTGATGATGCATTACCGAGAGGGCCCGGTGATACCTCTCCGTCAAGCGGAGTGACAAATTCCAGTCTCGATCCATGTCAACCCAACAGACACTTTCAGAGATACCCGTAGCATACCTTTATAGTCACCCAGTTACGTTGTGACATTTGGCACACCCAAAGCACTCCTACGGTATCCGGGAGTTACATGATCTCATGGTCTAAGGAAAGGATACTTGACATTGGAAAACTCTAGCAAACGAATTATGCGATCTTATGCTATGTTTAGGATTGTGTCTTGTCCATCACATCATTCTCCTAATGATGTGATCCCGTTATCGATGACATCCAATGTCCATAGTCAGGAAACCATGACTATCTGTCGATCAACGAGCTAGTCAACTAGAGGCTTACTAGGGACATGTTGTTGTCTGTTATTCACACATGTATTACGATTTCCGGTTAACACAATTATAGCACGAATAAAGACAATTATCATGAATAAGGAAATATAATAATAATGCTTTTATTATTGCCTCTAGGGCATATTTCCAACATTTAGTTCTACTGTTTTAGATGTGATCATAGAGAAAATATAGTTGAAAGTTGATAGTAGCAATTATGCGGACAGTACAAGGCTTATGTCCTTAATGTACTGCTCAGTGTGCTGGACCTCGAATGTGGTATGTGGATGTTGCGAACATTTGGCATACACGTTTTGATGACTACATGATAGTTCGGTAATGTTAAATGGTTTAGAATTGAGGCACCGAAGACATTTTGAAATGTCACGGAACATATGAGATGTTTCAAGGGCTGAAATTGGGATTTCAGGCTCGTGCCCACGTCAAGAGGTATAAGACCTCCGACGATTTTCTTGGCCTGCAAACTAAGGGAGAAAAACTCAATCGTTGAGCTTGTGCTCAGATTGTCTGAGTACAACAATCACTTGAATCGAGTGGGAGTTGATCTTCCAGATTAGATAGTGATGCTTCTCCAAAGTCATTGCCACCAAGCTGCTAGAGCTTCGTGATGAACTATAACATATCAGGGATAGATATGATGATCCTTGAAATATTCGCGATGTTTGACACCGCGAAAGTAGAAATCAAGAAGGAGCATCAATTGTTGATGGTTAGTGAAACCACTAGTTTCAAGAAGGGCAAGGGCAAGAAAGGATACTTCATTAAATGGCAAATCAGCTGCTGCTCTAGTGGAGAAACCCAAGGTTAAACCCAAACCCGAGACTGAGTGCTTCTGTAATAAGGGGAACAGCCACTAGAGCAGAATTACCCTAGATACTTGGTAGATGAGAAGGCTGTCGGTAGAAGTATATTGGATATACATTATGTGAATGTGTACTTTACTAGTACTCCTAGTAGCATCAGGGTATTAGATACTGGTTCGGTTGCTAAGTGTTAGTAACTCGAAATAAAAGCTACGAAATAAACGGAGACTAGCTAAAGGTGAGCTGACGAGATGTGTTGGAAATGTTTCAAAGGTTGATATGATCAAGCATCATACGCTCCCTCTACCATCGAGATTGGTTTAAACCTAAATAATTGTTATTTGGTGTTTGCGTTGAGCATAGACATGATTGGATTATGTCTATCGCAATACGGTTATTCATTTAAGGAGAATAATGGTTACTCTATTTATTTGAATAATACCTTCAATGGTCTTGCACCTAAAATGAATGGTTTATTGAATCTCGATCATAGTGATACACATGTTCATGCCAAAAGATATAAGATAGTAATGATAGTACCACCTGCTTGTGGCACTGCCATGTAAGTCATATTGGTATAAAACGCATGAAGAAGCTCCATGTTGATGGATCTTTGAACTCACTCATTTCTGAAAAGATTGAGACATGTGAACCATGTCTGTTGGTATATACGCATGAAGAAACTCCATGCAGATGGACCGTTCGGACTCACTTGATTTTGAATCACTTGAGATATGCAAATCATACCACATGGGCAAGATGACTGAAAGCTTCGGTTTCAGTAAAATGGAACAAGAAAGCAACTTGTTGGAAGTAACACATTTTGATGTGTGTAGTCTGAGGCACGCAGTGGATATCGTTATGCTCTTACTTCACAGATGATTTGAGTAGATACTGAGCATATTTACTTGATGAAACATAAGTCTGAATTATTGAATGGTTCAAGTAATTTCAGAGTGAAGTTGAATATCGTCGTGACAAGAGGATAAAATATCTATGATATGATCATAGAGATGAATATCTGAGTTGCGAGTTTGGTACACAATTGAGACATTGTGGAAATTATTTTACGACTAGTACCGCCTGGAACACCATAGTGTGATGGTGTGTCCGAACATCATAACTGCACCCTATTGGATATGATGCATACCATGATGTCTCTTATCGAATTACCACTATCGTTCATGGGTTAGGCATTAGAGACAACCGCATTCACTTTAAATAGGGAACCACACAAATCCGTTGAGACGACACCGTAGGTTTAGAGAAACCTAAGTTGTTGTTTCTTAAAAGTTTGGGGCTGCGACGCTTATGTGAAAAAGTTTCAGGCTGATAAGCTCGAACCCAAAGCGGATAAATGCATCTTCATAGGACACCCAAAACAGTTGGGTATACCTCCTGTCTCAGATCCAAAAGCAAGAGGGATTGTTTCTAGAATCGGGTCCTTTCTCGAGGAAAAGTTTCTCTCGAAAGAATTGAGTGGGAGGATGGTGGAGACTTGATGAAGTTATTGAACCGTCACTTCAACTAGTGTGTAGCAGGGCACAGGAAGTTGTTCCTGTGGCACCTACACCAATTGAAGTAGAAGCTTATGATGGTGATCATAGAGTTTCAGATCAAGTCACTACCATACCTCGTAGGGTGACAAGGATGCGTACTACTTCAGAATGGTACAGTAATCCTGTCTTGGAAGTCATGTTGCTAGACAACAATGAACCTACGAGCTATGGAGAAGCGATGGTGGGCCCGGATTCCGATGAATGGCTCGAGGCCATATAATCCGAGAGGATCCATATATGAAAACAAAGTGTAGACTTTGAAAGAACTACTTGATGGTCGTAAGACTGTTAGGTACATATGGATTTTAAAAGGAAGACGGACAATGATGGTAAATGTCACCATTAAGAAAGCTCGACTTATCGTTAAGATGTTTTCCGACAAGTTCAAGGAGTTGACTGCGATGAGGCTTTCTCACTCGTAGCGATGCTAAGAGTCTGTTGGAATTATGTTAGCGATTACTGCATTATTTATGAAATTGTGCAGATAGGATGTCAAAACATTGTTTCCTCGACGATTTTCTTGAGGAAAGGTTGTATGTGATACAACCAGAAGATTTTTTGTCAATCCTGAAAGATGCTAACAAGTATGCAAAGCTCCAGCAATCCTTCTAAGGACTGGAGTAAGCATCTCGGAGTTGGAATGTACACTTTGATGAGTTGATCAAAGATTTTAGGTTTATACAAAGTTTATGAGAAACTTGTATTTCCAAAGAAGTGAGTGGGAGCAATATGGAATTTCTGATGAGTATATGTTCTTGACATATTGTTGATCAGAAATGATGTAGAATTTCTGGAAAGCATATAGGGTTATTTGAAAAGTGTTTTTCAATAGAAACCTGGATTAAGCTACTTGAACATTGAGCATCAAGATCTATAAGGATAGATCAAAATCGCTTAATAGTACTTTCAAATGAATACATACCGTGACAAGATTTTGAAGGAATTCAAAATAGATCAGCAAAGAAGGAGTTCTTGGCTGTATTACACGCGTGAGTATTGAGTAAGACTCAAGACCTGACCACGGCAGAAGAGAGAGAAAGGACGAAGGTCGTCCCCTATGCTTAGACATAGGCTCTACAATATGCTGTGTTGTGTACCGCACCTGAAGTGTGCCAAACCATGAGTCAGTCAAGGGGTACAAGAGTGATCCAGGAATGGATCACAGGACAACGGTCAAGGTTATCCTTGGTAACTGGTGAACTAAGGAATTTTCTCGATTATGGAGGTGGAAAAGAGTTCGACGTAAAGGATTACGCCGATGCAAACTTTGACACTAATCCAGATTATACTAAGTAGTAAATTGGATTCGTATAGTAGAACAGTTATTTGGAATAGTTCCAAATAGAGCGTGGTAACTGCATCTAGGAGATGACATAGAGATTTGTAAAGCACACACGGATCTGAAAGATTCAGACCCGTTGACTATAACCTCTCTCACAAGCATAACATGATCAAACCCGGAACTCATTGAGTGTTAATCACATGGTAATGTGAACTAGATTATTGACTCTAGTGAACTCTTTGGGTGTTAGTCGCATGGGGATGTGACCTTGAGTGTTAATCACATATCGATGTGAACTGGATTATTGACTCTAGTGCAAGTGGGAGACTGTTGGAAATATGCCCTAGAGACAATAATAAATAGGTTATTATTATATTTCCTTGTTCATGATAATCGTTTATTATCCATGCTAGAATTGTATTGATAGGAAACTCAGATACATGTGTGGATACATAGACAACACCATGTCCCTAGTAAGCCTCTAGTTGACTAGCTCGTTGATCAATAGATGGTTACGGTTTCCTGACCATGGACATTGGATGTCATTGATAACGGGATTACATCATTAGAAGAATGATGTGATGGACAAGACCCAATCCTAAGCCTAGCACAAGATCATGTAGTTCGTATGCTAAAGCTTTTCTAATGTCAAGTATCGTTTCCTTAGACCATGAGATTGTGCAACTCCCGGATACCGTAGGAGTGCTTTGGGTGTGCCAAACGTCACAACGTAACTGGGTGGCTATAAAGGTACACTACGGGTATCTCTGAAAGTGTCTGTTGGGTTGGCACGAATCGAGACTGGGATTTGTCACTCTGTGTAAACGGAGAGGTATCTCTGGGCCCACTCGGTAGGACATCATCATAATGTGCACAATGTGATCAAGGAGTTGATCACGGGATGATGTGTTACGGAACGAGTAAAGAGACTTGCCGGTAATGAGATTGAACAAGGTATCGGGATACCGACGATCGAATCTCGGGCAAGTATCGTACCGATAGACAAAGGGAATTGTATACGGGATTGATTAAGTCCTTGACATCGTGGTTCATCTGATGAGATCATCGTGGAACATGTGGGAGCCAACATGGGTATCCAGATCCCGCTGTTGGTTATTGACCGGAGAACGTCTCGGTCATGTCTGCATGTCTCCCGAACCCGTAGGGTCTACACACTTAAGGTTCGGTGACGCTAGGGTTATAGAGATATTAGTATGCGGTAACCCGAATGTTGTTCGGAGTCCCGGATGAGATCCCGGACGTCACGAGGAGTTCCGGAATGGTCCGGAGATAAAGAATTATATATAGGAAGTGCTATTTCGGCCATCGGGACAAGTTTCGGGGTCATCGGTATTGTATCGGGACCACCGGAAGGGTCCCGGGGGTCCACCGGGTGGGGCCACCTGCCCCGGGGGCCACATGGGCTGTAAGGGGTGTGCCTTGTCCTATATGGGCCAAGGGCACCAGCCCCAAGAGGCCCATGCGCCAAGAGATAGGAAAAAGGGGAGAGTCCTAAAGGGGGAAGGCACCTCCGAGGTGCCTTGGGGAGGATGGACTCCTCCCCACCCTTGGCCGCACCCTTCCTTGGAGGAAGGGGCAAGGGCTGCGCCTCCCCCTCTCCATTGGCCCTATATATAGTGGGGAAAAGGAGGAGCAAACCAATCTAAGGCATGGCGCCTCCCTCTCCCTCCCGTGACAGATCTCCCTCCTCCCGCAGCGCTTAGCGAAGCCCTGTTGGAATCCCGCTACTTCCACCATGCCGTCGTGCTGTTGGATCTCCATCAACCTCTCCCTCCTCCTTGCTGGATCAAGGCATGGGAGACGTCTCCGTTCCGTACGTGTGTTGAACGCGGAGGTGCCGTCCGTTCGGCACTAGGATCATCGGTGATCTGAATCACGACGAGTACGACTCCATCAACCCCGTTCACTTGAACGCTTCCGCTTAGCGATCTACAAGGGTATGTAGATGCACTCTCCTTCCCCTCATTGCTGGTTTCTCCATAGATAGATCTTGGTGACACGTAGGAAAATTTTGAATTTCTGCTACGTTCCCCAACATAGACAACGGTCAAAATTATCCTTAGTTACCTAAGACGACTACGGAAATATTTCTCGATTATGGAGGTGATAAAGAGTTCGTTGTAAAGGGTTACATCGATGCAAGCTTTGACACTGATTCAGATGACTCAGAATATTAATATGGATACGTACTGAAAGTGGGAGCAATTAGCTAGAGTAGCTCTATGCAGAGCATTGTTGACCTATAAATTTGCAAAATACATACGGATCTGAATGTGGCAGTCCCATTGACTAAACCTCTCTCACAAGCAAAACATGATCACACCTTAGTACTCTTTGGGTATTAATCACATGGCGACATGAACTAGATTATTGACTCGAGTAAACCCTTTGGGTGTTGGTCATAGGGCAATGTGAACTATGGGTGTTAATCACATGGCGATGTGAACTATTGGTGTTAATCACATGGCGATGTGAACTGGATTATTGACTCTAGTGCAAGTGGGAGACTGAAGGAAATATGCCGTAGAGGCAATTATCAAGTTGTTATTTTATATTTCCTTATTCATGATAAAGGTTTATTATTCATGCTAGAATTGTATGTGTGAATACATAAACAAACACTTTGTCCCTTGTGAACCTCTGTGAGACTAGCTCGCTGATTAAAGCTGGTTAAGGTTTCCTAACCATTGACATGAGTTGTCATTTGATAATGGGATCACATCATTCTAATAATGTGGTGGACAAGACCATCCATTAGCTTAGCATAATGATCGTTTAGTTTTCTTGCTATTGCTTTCTTCATGTCAAATACATATTCCTTCGACTATGATATTATGCAACTCCCGGGTACTGGAGGAATGCCTTGTGTGCTATCAAACGTCACAACATAACTGAGTGATTATAAAGATGCTCTACAGGTATCTCCGAAGGTGTTTGTTGAGTTGGCATAGATCGAGATTAGGATTTGTCGCTCTGAGTATCATAGAGGTATTTCTGGGCCCTCTCGGTAATACACATCATAAGCTTGCAAGCAAATGACTAAGGAGTTGGTCACGAGGTGATGTATTACGGAACGAGTAAAGAGACTTGCCGATAACGAGATTGAACTAGGTATGAAGATACCGATGATCGAATCTCGGGCAAGCACTACAAGAAATATGTCAACTAGTGACCTTCTGTCAGTGACCCTAGAAGAAATGGTCATAGATCTATGACCATTTCAGACCAATTGGTCAAAAGCTGTTCGGGGGGCTCCAAATCCTAAACCATTGCGACCATTTTGGTCAGAAAGGTCGTAACTTCCTTACATGAAATGGTTATAAAGCAAACAGTGCTAGTCCGCTGCCTTATTTCTAGTTGTTAACGACCAATATAGATGGTCATAGCCTTGTAAATTGTGGTGGGTTGCTATGACAAGGCGCCACCTCATCAGTTTTGCCTATGTGTCATGTCCATGTGGTAGTTTTTGCCCTAGGTTGTGAAGCAACCTATATTTCTGTCATTCCTAGAATTCCCAAAAAATCTCATAAATTCTTTGGGTCATATCTTCGTCAAATATGTAAAAACCTTCCTTGCCTCGTTCAAAAACAATTCAAAAATATTCATTTTCCTATTCTGTTCAAAACAACAGTTTGTGAAGGAAGTACCACTTTGGCATGTCCAGATAGTATTCATTTTCTACAGTGCTTTCCTATGCCCAAATAACCATCCTCCACCAAATGCCAGCTCAATCCATTCATTATTTTGAGCCGAGCTTCAACATTCGTAGTTATGTCCAGTGTGGTAGTTTGCAAAGCAAGTACCACCTAGGCTCCTCCTTTTGAGCTGGAAATTTGTGAAGACGGTCTTCTTAGTAACAGATCATCCTCAGCCAAAACTCACGCCCATTAGCCATGTACATTTCCCGTACCGCTAATCAAACACTTGGCTGCTAATTCATGTTTGAGCATCGATCGGTCTCCTCGTGAGAATCTTATGTTGTAATTTTCTTCCTAGCACCTACCTGGGGAGTGCCCAACCCACTAGACATGCCTAGGCTGCCCAGAACACATGGCAACGCCACGGTCACGCGGTGACCACGCGGCGGGCATGCGAGTTTACGCGCTCTAGAGTTGGGGGCCTCGGCCACCGCCCAAACCTCGACGTATCGCCACCAAACCATGTATTTATGATTAAATAGGTACTTACATAATTATAAATGAGTTTTGGAAAAAATAAATAGTAAACTATGAGACAGCTGCAGTTCAAATTTGACCCGCTTTCAACTGAATTAGCGGAAATTTGTCTTTTTCATGAGAGGTGGATCAAAACTTTTTACACCCAAAATTTTTGTCAATTGTGTATTAAATATGTACTAGTATTTTAGAAAATTGATTTGGTCCAATTTTGCAACAATTATTTGGGAGGTCCTTCACAAAAAAACCTCCTTTTGGGCACTCGAAAAATGGAAAATGGTTTTTTCGTCCAAAGAAAATGAAAACTTCCTTAGGCAATATTGTTTGTCATTCCAATATGCACCCTTGTGCACAATAGGAGATCATTTGAACAAACTATGCCATGAATGTGGGCATAGGATTGATCATTCGGCTTGAAAGCCATGAATCTTCACGCATGATAGCTCATTTCTGATAACACTTTTTTAAAAGAATTGCCGTATTACAAGTTTATTATTTTTCCTGGTAACTTGGTCATATATAATGACACAATGCGAAGGTTTTCCAATTTTTTGAATTTTTTATGCCCGTTTCAAAATGCGGTCAAAACGGCGGGAATGACCGTTCCTAGCTAGTGGTTGATTCTTGGATTTTTTTGGTGTTTCTCTGATTAAATAGATACTTATGTACCTAGAAATGATTTTTGGAAAAAATAAAGAGAAAACTACAAGGCAGCTACAGTTCAAATTTGACCCACTTCCAACTGAATCGGCGGAAGTTTGTCTTTTTCACGAGAGGTGGATCAAAACTTTTTACACCCAACCATTTGGTCAATTGTGCATTAAATATGGCCTAGTATTTTATAAAAATGATTTGGTCCAATTTTGCAACAATTATTTGGGAGGTCCTTCACAAAAAACCCTCCTTTTGGTCACTCGACAAATGGAAAATGGTTTTTTTGTCCAAAGAAAATGAAAACTTCCTTAGGCAACATTGTTTGCCATTCCAATATGCACCCTTGTGCACAATATGAGATCATTTGAACAAACTATGCCATGAATGTGGCCATAGGATTGATCATTTGGCTTGAAAGCCATGAATCTTTACACATGATAGCTCATTTCTGATAACACTTGTTTAAAAGAGTTGCCGTATTACAAGTTTATTATTTTTCCTGGTAAATTGGTCATATATAATGACACAATGTGAAGGTTTTCCAATTTTTTGATTTTTTTGAATTTTTATGCCCGTTTCAAAATGCGGTCAAAACGGCGGGAATGGCCGTTCCTAGCTAGTGGTTGAATCTTGGAATTTTTTTGGTGTTTCTCTAATTAAATAGATACTTATGTACCTAGAAATGATTTTTGGAAAAAATAAAGAGCAAACTACAAGGCAGCTACAGTTCAAATTTGACCCACTTATAGCTGAATCGGCGGAAGTTTGTCTTTTTCACTAGAGGTGGATCAAAACTTTTGACACCCAACTATTTGGTCAATTGTGCATTAAACATGGCCTAGTATTTTATAAAATTGATTTGGTCCAATTTTGCAACAATTATTTGGTAGGTCCTTAAAAAAACCTCATTTTTGTGCACTCAAAAAATGGAAAATGATTTTTTCGTCCAAAGAAAATGAAAACTTCCTTAGGCAACATTGTTTGCTATTCCAAAATGCACGCTTTTACGCAATACGAGATCATTTTTTGAATTTTCCATGTGAAAAAGTAGAAAAAAAGAATGCTCAGGGATTCTTTTTTGAAACATAAATTGTCTTTTTGATGAGAGGTGAATCAAAAGCATTTTACATTTTAAGATTTGGTCATCTATACATAAAATGTTGTCTTATAGTTTTGGAAAATGGTGTGGTGCCATTTTGAAAGAAATATTTGGTAGATTCTTCACAAAAAATGAATTTTGTCTCTCCGAAAATAGAAAATGATTTTCCCCCCTAAAAACTCATTTCTCATAACACTTTTTAAAGATATTTGTCTTATTCCAATTCCAAGTTTGTTAGTTTTCCTAAAAAACTAGGTCACATTTGCTGACACAATGAGAATGTTTTTTTGAATACTCATATCATAAAACTCTTTATATGATTCAACATCTTATTTTTAATTGATTAAGACCAATTTAGATGGTCATAACGTGTACTGGGCTCTGATTGGTCCATGAGCATGTCACGCGGATCGTGCCTTCAGTGCCGCCGGATGCTCCTCTCCAGATCCAGATCCGACGGCAACCCTTTCTCCCTCACCCCCCTCTTTGTCTAAAAAAAAAGGAAACTCCCTCCCGCACGCGAACCCTAGCGTCGTCTCCCAACCCCTCTCCAGATCCAGATCCGCCACCCCTCTCCCTCTCCCCTCGCCGCCTCGCCTCCCCTCTCCCTCTCCCCTTGCCGCCTCGCCTCCCCTCGCCGCCGCACCGCCCATCGCCTCCCGCACCCCCGCCCGACCTTCTTCCCCTCCCCTCCCCTTCCCTCTCGTGTCCCCATCCCGTCGAAACCCTAAGCGGCGACAGCCGCCATGGTGAAGGGACGCACGGGGCGGCGCGTCAGGCTCTACGTCCGGGGCACCATCCTCGGCTTCAAGAGGTGAGCAGCCCCGTTCTTGGCCATGCTCTCGCCGGATCTGGCGATTCATTTCATGGTGAGATTGGGTGGCGCGCTGATGGCGATGTGGGGGTTGATCTGCAGGTCGAAGTCGAACCAGTACGAGAGCACGTCGCTGGTGCAGGTCGAGGGGGTGAACACCAAGGAGGACGTGGCGTGGTACGGTGTCGCCGCAATGGAAGAAGCCTCCTCCGCTCTGCTCTGCTCGCCGGTACAGACTCCCCCCAACCCCTTCCTCTCGCCCTGGCCGGCCGGCCGAGGTTCCGATCGGATCCCCTCTCGCGCTTCGTCTCCGGGCCGGCCGGCTCTCCCTCCTCTATCTGCATCCCGTCCAGCTAGCCGATTGACCGCTGGCGCCCTGTTGGCTTGCGCACGGGGCATGCTAGCCAGCTGATCCTGTCCGACGTGTCTAGTAGTAATAGACGACGACAGGTTCTCTGCTTATCAACTCTGTTACTTTTGCATAGTCTTCTTGTAGCATAAAACAACTCCTCTGATATCGCATCTGGACAGTGTGCTGCTTATTAAGCGATCTAAAACGTCTTATATTCATTCACAGAGGGACGACACCCACTACCGCTGCCTCTGGGGCAAGATCACCCGCCCGCACGGCAACTCCGACGTCGTCCGCGCCCAGTTCAAGTCCAACCTCCCCGCCGAGTCCATGGTCAGTGCCTGCCCGCCCTTAGTTTTCTTGATGGTGCTTTTTTGCTAAGGCTGTTTGTTGCTTTGCGTTGTGTGCAGGGGCGCAAGGTCAGAGTGTTCATGTACCCGAGCAGCATCTAAAGTTAGCATCTGCTGCACTATCATTGATGATGTTTGTTTAAGGTTGTTGCTTTGCTCTGTGTGATTTTACTCTAGCATGTGTGTTGCATTTTGTCCTGCGCCTTGAGAATGACTAGGATTTATGTTATAGAATTCCAAGTGTAGTCGCAATATATAACATGCCTAAAGTATATGGACTTGTGCAATGTGTCCATCGAGAGTAGATAGACTATTTATTTCATGATTCATCTATATATGCTGCTCTTATATGCAAGTTTGTATCTGGATGTCTTATGCATGACAGAAGTTTGTGAAATGCAATGTTTTTCTGTTGTGGTCTGTTTGATGGGGATTGATGCACATGTAGGTCATATCTATGTGTGTTTGGACCGAGGGAACAACACTAGCTTATTAGCTTACTTTTCATCAAGTACTAATATTAGTTGAGATGTAGATGGACTGTTTCTTTCACGATTTTATCGATATACAGTTGTTTACATGTTTTTTATCTGGATGTCTTATACATGACAGAAGCTTGTGAATTGAAATGTTTCTTTTGTGGTCTGTCCGATGAGGATCGATGCATGTGTGGATCATATCCCTGTGTGTTTTGGATCTAAGAACTAGCTTATTATCATACCTTTTTATCAAGTACTACTAATTTAGGTGTAGATGGACTATTTCTTGCATGATTCATCAATATGCAGAGATTCTGCTGTTACATGCATGCTTGTATATGGATGTCTATTGGTGTATATGGACTATTTCTTTCAAGATCCATCAATATGCAGTTATATACATGTTTGTATCTGGATGATTATATTACATCATGAGGTTTTCTACAAATTAGTAAGGTAGTGGTTTCAGCTGCTGCATTGTTGCTTATATTCGATATTACACAATGTGACTGGAGTTTATTGTGATTTGCAGAAGATAGAATCTGGATGCAATTGCTTTGATATTCCTGTTTGGCCCCCAGGCATGCTCATGAAGTACAATGAGGTGTCCTCATCAGACTATTTCGCCAATGGGTAAGCCTCACTGCCAATCTTTCAAGTAGTAGTAGTAGTAGTACTGTGTCGCTATCATCTCTGTTTGTATATAAGTACGCCACTCTTGAGGTTTAGCAATCTCTGTTATGGTGTTGATCTGAATCATGCTTTTCTGTATGTGACAGCGAACTGGCTACCCTCGTGTAGTTGAGCAATTAGTATCCATACATGCCCAGTGCATGCCTAAATCCTGAGTTTTATTTTTAAACACCTCTCCATATATGTGCAGTGCCTATTGTAATTGTCAAGTGTGAATTCTGTATATGAGGTGTGTTCTCCTTGTAGTAATTTCTAGTAGCCTGCTTGTTATGTGTAGAGTGCACAACACATTACGTGTATTGAGGATGAAATGGTCAGAGTATGGAATTTTCAATTTAACTTACTTTTTTGGTGTTGAGCTGTCGATAAATTGGTGTTGGTACCATGATGCTTGAACTGTTATTTTCTTTTGGTAAATGAACTGCTGCTTTGGTGCATAGATGTATCTTCACGAGTCACAAAACTCCTGACATGTAGGCGACTGGAGCGCACCAGAAGCATTGACGGCAACTCAGTCCTCGACGCCGCCCTCTGCTAGAGCGGTGCGTCCCCTCTCTGTTCTCCCAGCCACCCCTAAGTTTTGGATTTGGATCGTTTCTGTGAACTCTAGCCATGCTCACTTGTAAATCTGGTTTGATGTTTAAACCGTGACTTATGATAATCTGGTTTCATCGCCTTCCAGGGACAACATATATATGCTCAATACACTCTACTTTTTTTCATGTATAGTTTTCTTACTTGTTTTCCTTTATGCGTTCACTCTTTTTCAGGAGCTCCAAGCCTAATTTTTTTCCTTTATGTTCACTCTTCTACAGGAGCTCCAGTCCTAATTTTTCTGAGTGTGAAGCCGTGAAGCCAAGTGCGAAGCAGTGAATGCTGGAGAGATGCCCTTCCTGTGGGTCTGCACATAAGCGGAAGTTCCTGGGTATACAAGATTCGATGGTTAAACTGGTTGATGTGATGTGAATGAGTGTACGGAAACTGGTTGTGTGATGTGAATGAGTGTATGTAGTTTCACGTGTTCTGTTCTGTATAGCATATTTTAATAAACTTATTTTAGCTGTTATTTGAAGATTTTCATATGCTTTCTCTCTTCTGTCTGTTTGATATATACATATATATTGCTTATTAATAAGCTGTGAAAAATCTGACATTTGGGACCCATCTGTAAACTGGAGCTGGGAAAAAAAGCTAGAAATAAAAAATAAATTGACTGCAAAATGTTGTGCGCTAGAAAATAAAAAGGCCAAATTGTAAGCCAGGCCCATGTAGCTAACCAAAATTAACATAAAATACATATATTAAAAGGGCTTGTCTAAAAATATACATGGGCCGAATTACTGGGTCAGACCCATGTAGCTAATAAAAGCACAGGAAAAAAATACATTAAAAAGGCTGAATTGTTGGCCTAGGCCCATGTAGAAAATTGAATTGGACCGGGCTGATTCTTGTGCCACATCAGATTGCCATGTCGGATGCCTACGTGGCCTGGGGAGGCTGCTAGTGACCAAAACAAAACAATAGGCATATTTTGGTCGTAAACGTCCACGACCTTCTCACAGAGAAGGTCGTTAATTTCAGTTTGCGACCGCCATCTTTTGACCTTCTGTTTTTGGTCAAAAAAGGTCGCAAATGAAAAACAATGACCTTTCAGTGACCAATAGTCAAGGTCACAAGTTGACATATTTCTTGTAGTGAAGTAACAAACGATGGACAAAGGGAATTACGTATGTTGTCATAATGGTTCGATCGATAAAGATCTTCGTAGAATATGTATGAGCCAATATGGACATCCAGGTTTTCGCTATTGGTTATTGACCAGAGAGGTGTCTCGGTCATGTCTACATAGTTCTCGAACCCGTAGGGTCCGCACGCTTAACGTTCGATGACGATATTGTATTATATGAGTTATGTGATTTGGTGAACGAATGTTGTTCGGAGTCCCGGATGAGATCACAGACATGACAAGGAGTCTCAAAATTGTCGAGAGGTAAAGATTGATATATAGGACGATGGTATTCGGACACCGGAAGTGTTCCGGGGGTACCGGGTACATATCGGGTCACCGAAAGGGGTTCCGGGCACCCCCGACAAAAGATATGGGCCTTATGGGCCAAGAGGGGAAACACACCTGCCACAAGGGGCTGGTGCGCCCCCCATATGGGCCGAACCAGGAGGAGAAGGAAAGAGGGGAAGGGAAAGGAAAGGGGGGGATTCGGCCTCCCCCTTCCTTCCCTCCTTCCTCCTCTTTCCTTCCCCCTCCGGCAAATATGGCAGGGGGTGCCGGCCATGGGGAGACCCCAAGTAGGATTCGGCCTACTTGGGCGCCTCCTGGCAGCCTCCCCTCTCCCTCCCACCTATATATATATATGTGGGGGGGGCGCCCTAGCACACACCTGATCAATTGCCGTGTGTGGTGCCCCCTCCACCGTTTACACCCCCGGTCATATTTTCGTAGTGCTTAGGCGAAGCCCTGCAAGGATCACTTCACCACCACCATCACCATGCCGTCGTGCTAACGAAACTCATCTACTACCTCGATGACTTGCTGGATCAAGAAGGCAAGGGACGTCACTGAGCCGAATGTGTGCAGAACACGGAGATGTCGTGCGTTCGGTACTTGATCGGTTGACGTGAGAAGAACTTCGACTACATCACACTGTGAAATGCTTCCGCTTACGGTCTACGAGGGTACATAGACACACTCTCCCCCTCATTGCTATGCATCTCCATGGATAGATCATTGCATGTGCGTAGAATTTTTTTCCATGCAATGATTCCCAACAGTGTTCACCCAGTTGCATATCTACTGAACCCTATTTATTCGCTAAACCTTAAAATTCACAAGAAAT
Source organism: Aegilops umbellulata (assembly GCA_032464435.1). Lineage (NCBI taxonomy): Eukaryota > Viridiplantae > Streptophyta > Magnoliopsida > Poales > Poaceae > Aegilops > Aegilops umbellulata. The sequence goes on from CP136055.1 coordinate 263,055,345, forward strand.
TTTAAAATTTGTAGTCTCCTACTCATCCCCCTCTAGTCGACCGTATCGATCCTTTCCATTGGTATCAGAGCCTCGTGCTCCAGTATAAGGTTTTACAACCTTAGACGATATGGTAGACCTAGGGAATGTGGGAGGTGGCGCACCTGTTGCGGAGGATGGTGAAAACCTACCCCCCGCCACGCCCGGTGCACTTGGTGCTCCGGTCGTTGCTCTCGCCACTCTCGTTAACCCGGGTGCCCCCTTGACCGCAATCGATATTCCTTCAATGTTTGCGGACCTCAAAACTGCCATGTTGAAAGAAGTTCGTTCCTCGATCAAGGAGTAAATTGATGCTCACTTAAAGCCCTCGACATCCGTATCAAACACATTTGATCCAAATGCCATTCATGATGTGGTTGACTCGAGAGAACCCCTTGCATCTCTGGCTCGTACTCAAGTTCCCAAGTACAATGCCGTGGAACCTTTTTACTCACCACAAGCCTTGCAACATCCTCGCATTAATCATGGTGGGCCTCCACCCCCTTTGAAAGCTAATGCAATGTCTAAATGGAAGCTAGATATGGAGTCCCATATTCTTAGTGCTTCAACACAACTTTGGTGGATTGTGGTCAATGGATTCAACCCCAAGGACCCAATGATTCTCATTCCAAGAGAAGCGGTTGATGATCAGCTCAATGCAACCGCCCACAACATGTTGCGCACCACGATGACCGAAGACTATAGTGACTCCATTGCTCTCCTTAAGACCGCCAAGGAAAATTGGGATTTCCTTGAGGAAGCTCTCGAAGGAGATGAATCAATTCGAACATATCGATTGGCTTTTCTCAAGCAAGAAGTCAATCTCCTTGTGAGGAATGAGGGTGAGTCCGCAGAAGAGGTTTACCGAAGGTTGAAGTCCCTTGTGCTCAACTTGAGAACCTTTGGGTGCACTTCGGCAAATGATGATTTTATCAAGGACAAGTTCATAGATGCTATGGTTCTCACGGAACATACCATGGCCATGATGATACATCAACGTCCGGATTATCACAAGTTGACCACGGCTCAAGTGTGACACCCGGATAATTAAGCTACAGTAACCCCACCCTAATGTACCATGTCATCATGTTTTATTAAGCCAATTTGCCACTTGATGAAGTCAGAGTCAAATTCAAATTTCAAATAACAAGTCAAATTCTTATTTCTTCAAACTGTCAAATAAAAATGTCCAGTCGGTTGCAAATATTCACTAACAAATTGTCTTGAAAGAATCCACATTTGTCAGAATGATAAAATGCCCCTAAGCTATTTTTAATTGAACCATAAAGCTTTTAATTGAACCATCCCAATTTAAATAAATATGTAAACAATTCAAAATTATTTGAAACTTGGTGGGTTAACTCAAAATATTACCTAGTATTTATAGGTTAAGTTGTCAATTTAACTAATTTCTTTTGGTAGCCCAAATAAATGCAAAACAGTGAGGTAAAATGGAAAACAGAAATAAAGATTAAAAAGGGTAAGTGGAAAGCTTACCTGTTGGACTGGACCTGGACTCAACAGTGTAGGCCCAGCCCAACTCACCTCCCTTCTTCAACCTACTGCTCACAGGGGGCGTGCTGGACGCGCCCACCGCGTCCATGGTCGCGGATGTCCACGCGTCGCCCATCCCGCGACTCCCTGCGATAGATAAGGACCTCCCCGACCCCCCGGCGAACCCTAGCTCACTTCGCCCCTCTTCCTCGCGCCGCTCTCATCCCCGCAACCCTCGGCCGAAGTGTCGTCGCCATGGTCCTCGTAGATCCCGCGACCACCATCTACCCCGCACCCTACCGCCGTGTCTAGAAGCTCCACCGGAGTCTTCTTCGTCTTCCTCGCCCACTGGAACAAGCTGGCCCCCCTCCATCGCTGGATCCGGCCCGGTCTTCAACCTTCTGCATCACCGGCCACCACCTTCGATTCGTCACCACCGGAGCCTCCCCGAGCCCGCTTCGTGTCCCTACAACACCACTGTGAGGCCCTCCCACGATTCCCCTTGTTTCCCATTCGATTCCTTTGCCGTAGACATCATGCGCCGCGGCATCCGAGCCTCCCCATCGCGCCCGACCTGCTGCCGTAGTCACTGCCGCCGCCGGCCGCCTCTTCCCGCGACCACGCGTGCCGCTCGGCCACTTGGCCTTGCCACAACCCCGCGCGCTACTCCCGGGACTGCCGCTGCCGTCCGCCTCCCTGCAGCCGCCTCGCTCACGCCCTCTGTCCACGCCCATGGACGCCGTCGCCTGGGCGCTCCCCTACACCTTGCGCAGCCTCCCTGGCCACGGCTCCCCGCAGCCGTGCGCGCCCACACGCCGCCCGCGCCCGCCTCGTCCGCTCGTAGGCTGCCGCTGCTCTCTGCTACTGCTCCCTGTTGGTGCCCTGCTGCAACTTGCTCCTGCTGCTGACTGCTTCTCCTGTCGCTGCGCCGCCGCCGCTGCCTCTTGCTACAGACGCACCCACCGCAGCCGCTCGTACACACATGCGCACCTGCTCGCATAGCCGCAGTCGCGCTGCTCCTGTCCGTCCTCGTGCGTGCCATGGCTATGAATGGCCGCATGGCCGCATGTGCCCTGTTTGTGCGTGTATGCACAGACATGGGAACGGCTTGTGCCACCGCACATGGGGCCGGCCAGATTAGTTTAGCACTAATCAGGCTAACTAAGTCCCTAAGACATGTGGAGCCCCCACCACTAATTAATCTAATATACTAGGATACTTTAGTTACTAACTGTGACATGTGGGACCTTCCCATTAATCAACAGTTTAAATAAATATCAAGACAATGACACACGGGACCCACTTACAATGTTCTATATTGATCAGAAAATCTTTGACTTGGTCAACCCTACCCCTCTGGCCCCACTGTCATACACTTTGGCTAGATCAGCACTATGTGACGAAAGCATTTTACTGTTTTAATTTCGAAATATAATTAAATCCAGAAATTTTAGAAAATCATTTAAACTTCGGAAAATCATACAAAATAATCTGTAGCTCGGATGGAAAAACTTTGTACATGAAAGTTGCTCAGAATGATGAGACGAATCCGGATACGCAGCCCGTTCGTCCGCCACACATCCCTAACCTATCGAACTCACAACTTTCCCCCTACGGCTCCTCTGCCCGAAAACGCGAGCACCGGGGATACTTTTCCGGATGTTTCCCCCCTTCACCGGTATCACCTCATACCGCGTTAGGGCACGCCTAGCATCAAGCTTTGCTTTGTCATGCATCGTTACGCATCTGTTTGCATTGTATTCATTGTTTTTCCCCCTCTTCTCTCACTAGACACCGAGACCGACGCCGCTGCTACCCAGTACGACTACGGTGTTGACGACCCCTCTTTCTTGCCAGAGCAACCAGGCAAGCCCCCCCTTGATCACCAGATATCGCATACTCTTCTCTACAGTGCTTGCATTAGAGTAGTGTAGCATGTTACTACTTTTGATTAATCCTATTCTGATGCATAGCCTGTCCTTGTTAATACTATTGTTACCTTTACCTGCAATCCTACATGTTTAGTATAGGATGCTAGTGTTCCATCAGTGGCCCTACACTCATGTCCGTCCGCCATGCTATACTACTGGGCCGTGATCACTTCGGGAAGTGATCGCGGGCATATACTATATACTTTACATGGTTACATTACCTGTGATACTGTTCGGAGATGGGGGCTGAAGGGGCAGGTGGTTCCACCCAGGTAGTGGTGGGCCTGGGTTCCCGACGGCCCCCAACTGTTACTTTGTGGCGGAGCGACAGGGCAGGTTCAGACCACCTAGGAGAGAGGTGGGCCTGGCCCTGGTCGGCGTTCGCGGATACTTAACACGCTTAACGAGATCTGGGTATTTGATCTGAGTCTGGCCATTTGGTCTATACGCACTAACCATCTACGTGGGAGTAGTTATGGGTATCCCGGCGTCGTGGTATCAGCCGAAGCACTTCGTGACGTCAGCGACTGAGCGGCGCGCGCCGGGTTGGACCGCGTAACGTGACTTCCTTTGAAATGGAGGTTGCTAGGTCTGCTCTCTGTTGAGCCTAGGTGGGGCTGCGACGTGTTGATCTTCCGCGGCCGGGCATGACCCAGAAAAGTGTGTCCGGCCAAATGGGATCAAGCGTGTTGGGTTATGTGGTGCACCCATGCAGGTTAGTTAATCTATTCGAATAGCCGTGTCCCTCGGTAAAAGGACGACCCGGAGTTGTACCTTGACCTTATGACAACTAGAACCGGATACTTAATAAAACACACCCTTCCAAGTGCCAGATACAACCCGGTGATCGCTCTCTAACAGGGCATCGAGGAGGGGATCGCCGGGTAGGATTATGCTATGCGACACTACTTGGAGGACTTCAGTCTACTCTCTTCTATATGCTGCAAGATGGAGGCTGCCAGAAGCGTAGTCTTCGACAGGATTAGCTATCCCCCTCTTATTCTGGCATTCTGCAGTTCAGTCCACCGATATGGCCCTTTACACATATATCCATGCATATGTAGTGTAGCTCCTTGCTTGCGAGTACTTTGGATGAGTACTCACGGTTGCTTTTCTCCCTCTTTCCCCCTTTCTCTTCTACCCGATTGCTGCGACCAGATGATGGAGCCCAGGATCCAGACGCCACCTTCGACGACGACTCCTACTACTCTGGAGGTGCCTACTACTACGTGCAGCCCGCTGACGACGACCAGGAGTAGTTTAGGAGGATCCCAGGCAGGAGGCCTGCGCCTCTTTCGATCTGTATCCCAGTTTGTGCTAGCCTTCTTAAGACAAACTTGTTTAACTTATGTCTATACTCAGATATTGTTGCTTCCGCTGACTCGTCTATGATCGAGCACTTGTATTCGAGCCCTCGAGGCCCTAGCTTGTATTATGATGCTTGTATGACTTATTTATGTTTTAGAGTTGTGTTGTGATATCTTCCCGTGAGTCCCTGATCTTGATCGTACACGTTTGCGTGCATGATTAGTGTACGATTGAATCGAGGGCGTCACAAGTTGGTATCAGAGCCGACTGCCTGTAGGAATCCCCCTTACACACTCCATGGCCGAAGTCGAGTCTAGTCATTGAAAAACTTTTACTAACATGGCTGTGCGGCTTACAGCCCACGTCGCCATTGGGTGGTAGTAGGATCCTTTATTCCTCGACCTTTACTATGGGACTCTGAACTCTCTTCTATTGGGTTAAATGAATTTCGCTAAATCTAACATTAGGATCTCGTTATCACGTTCACCCGGAGAGCCCCTTATTACTGATGATCGTCTGCTGCACGTGAAGGCCCTTAAGATACTCTCCGCTGTTAACCCGAGAACTTGTGTTCATCGTATTTGCAATTCCCCTTCCACCGTCAACCCTTATGGATAACTACTTGCAGTTGTTATTCTTACATTCATCCCCAGTTGGTCTTGTTATTACAAGATACCCTGAAATACTCGTCGTTGTTTCAATAATCCTTTGAGCTTACTGCCTTGCTGTTCTTTGTCACCTGGATACCCCTACGGATAATTCTCGCACTTATCGAGTATCCTCCCCCAGTTGTTCATGTGTTTCACAATGGTCTTCGAAATACTATTCGATCCTCCAAAATTCCTTAGTAGCTTATTGCTCTGCAATACTTGTCTGCTTGCATGATGGATGCTTTCCATATGTCTGGCAGTATTCGTTAGTATCCTTAGGCACCGTCATTTTGATCCTTTTGATTCAACATGAGTGCGAATGCACGCAATCATCAGTTGATCCTATTAAATTATCTTTCCGGCTCAGACGTCATTTTAAACATGAGCTGGTCCTCAGCCAATCCAATTGTCGTCGATTGTACCCCTAAGGCTATTCAACTTATCCATCCCTAATCAGAACATTGCTTCTGATTCCTTGATTTGAAAATCATAATTCCTTTGCATTTGAGCTCTAGATTAGTCAGTTGTTTCTATAATACAATGCCTTTGCATGGTTTCTTCCTCTGGTTAAGTACTGATGCTTACATCAGATCCCTTGAGGACCATCAGATCCTATTTGGATTTTATCCGACAACGTCCTTCTTATTCAACCACTTGGAAGTTCTTTCTTGGATACATAATGCCTTTGGTAAATTATATCCTCTGCTTTGTCCAACATGCTCTGCTTTCGAGCTTGTGTTATTTACCCCTGAAGTTGTGGTATATGTTCCTAAGAGGCCCCGATGGGTTGAACCTATGCCTTTTCTAATCCGTGTGAACCCTGAAACTATTATGGGTCATACTCTATTGGTGTTATATATGTCAGATAAAATTTCAACACCACAACTTCGTTGAAGGCGAGAAGTGAATGAAAGGTTATGCATTAAAGAAGTGGGAGTCGACCTTGAACTTTGTGTTCATGCCCATGGACACGATGTGGATCGTATCATTAAAGCTTCTCTTCAATAAAATACTCCTTGGTATAAGTTTATCTTATATCTGGGATCTGGCATTTTGCAATTGTGGTTCCGACCATGTTCTCCTTTAAATACCATTTCCTGTGCAAGTTTAAGCACTTGTCTTCTATAGAGCAATACCCCAGTCCAACCTCTACTTTGATCTGTCGTCGAGTATTACCCCCTGGTATCTCGAGGTTATCATGGAACTGCGTAACTTCTTATGAGTTATTCATCAAGTGCTACCTTCCCACTGATTCCAATTTTTCACGGACTCTGAGTTATTAAACACTCAACGACACCGATAACTGAACAGAGTCCGCACTATGGTTCAACAGCTCTTCAGTAAGCTTCTATAAGTACGAGTTTGTACCCGATCATGCCATTCCTAGCCTGTTTGGCTATATCATTGTCTTGATGATTTTAAACTGTGCTACCTGGTCCTTATTCCGGGAGCACCAGTTTCGACGATGATGCTAAGCTTACGTCGATATCCCTCGTCATACCATTTCTCCTTGACCAACAAACTTGATTTCGAGTTTGTGTCGTACCCATGGTTTCAATAACCTTTTGCTTCATCATTCCTTTGACTTGATGTCATCGCCAATTGATTACATCTTCATAAATTCTCTCGACAAATTGTCGTGATCATCATCAACATTTTGACTCCTCCTAGGTTTCCAATGGAATTCATGATGAGAAATACCATCCTTACCCTCGATGATTTGTGTTATCATCGACGACATTCTTGCGTTTCCGCAACACAAAACTTGTGCTAGTTTTGCGTTGTACCTTGAGTTCCTTGCTATCTGACTTATGTTATGCCCTACCTTGGAGTATTACCATCTTTTATGTCAAGAAGGTGGTGAGAATTGCCCCGCCTCTTAAAAATTTCTTAGTATAGTGATACTTCTCACCATCACCATTCTTACATTGGTCGTGCAACCCAGCTCATATTTCAGGTGTACCTTTCAACCAATATTTAATTGTGTATGTGTTCTGTGACGCCCGGATAATCAAGCTACAGTAACCTCTGCTAATAATGCCACATCACCTCGATTACTGTTGCTAATCTCGCGTTAGTTCGAAACCGATTCGAATTCAAATTCAAAAGAAAAGCAAACAACAAAAGTTTTCAAAAATTAAAACTAAAATGTTCGGGTTGTTCCAAATAAATCGTAAGCAGTTATGTTGGAGAAACCAAGCTTTTATAAAATGCTTAAATGAACTATAAGGATTTAAACAGTAACAAAAACAATTAATTAAATGCCTTTTACAATTAATAAATTACTAAACTGTTTTATTTTGTCACCAAACTTTTTGTGGCATTGGGGTATGTTGTAACACTAATTTAGGTACTAATTGTATATTTTATAAAACAAAAATATATTGAAAATAAAATAGAAAACTAATAAATATAAAAAAGGAAAAAAAGACCCCCCCCGTGCTGGACCGAACGGCCCAGCTGGCAGACGCATCAGCCGGCCCACCAGGCCCGGTCGGGCCTCCTTAGCACTCCCTCCCCGTAACCCTAACTCCCTCACGACCCCCACTCCCTCTGCTCGACCCCCCACTCTCTCCCTCGTCCCTCCCCCGCTCGTCTGGATCTGGCTCGGGGAGGAGCCCGATTTCGCGCCGCCTCGCGCCCCCGCCACTTGCGCCCTTCGCCAGCGTCACCCGACTCCGTCAACGCCGTCGCCTCCTCGACCTCGCGCCGGACTGCACCGCCGCCCTTCCCTCGGCGCCGCCCCGACGCCCGCCGACGCCGGCACCCCGACACCGCCTCACCGCTGGACTGCCCCGTCATCGCCAGCTCCTCTCGCTGGCCTCGCCATCCTCCTCTCTCCAATGATGTGAGCGGCCCCCCTCTCCTCTCTGCCCCGCTCAGTGCGACCCTCACCGTCGCCGCTCGCACATCCACAAACGCCCGCACTGGCGCTCGTCGCCGCGCCCTCGCTCACTCGCCCTGGCCGCCCTGCCACTCCCCGCGTCTTCGCCCGCAGCCGCGGTCCCCGCCGAGCCCAGCCCCGCCTGCTTCTCGCCGTGGCCGCAGGCCAACTCCCAGTTCTGCCGCAGCAGTCGGGCCTCGAGCCGCCCCACTGCGTGGCCTCCCCACACGCGAGACCCGCTCCCCCGGCCTCCCGCACGGTCGCTGACCCTGGCCGCCGGCGCCTTGTGCGGCCGTGCGAGCCCAGCAGCGCCCCTGGTGGCCTTGGGCGCCCGTACCCGTTTAGCCGCGCCCGCTAAACCCGCCTGGGCCACTGGCCCATGGGGCCCACGCCCCTGAGAAATTAAATAAAAAGAAGACTTTTAAAAATATAATTAATTATCCTATTAATTAAACATAATTAACTTAATCTGCTAATTAAACTACCTAATCTGTAGTTAGTTAGATGAGTGTATGACAGGAGGACCCCACCCCCCTGTTGACCAGTCAAACGTTGACTGGTCAACTGGGACCCCTGGCCCACCCGTCAGCCAGTGGGTACAGTTCTATGTACCCTGTGCTGGGTGCATCTAGCATTTTAACATTTATTTTCTAATTATTAATAATTTCAGAATATTGCTAAAACTTAAATAATTCGTAGAAACATAACCGTACCTCGGATAAAAAAGTTTTCTACATGTAAGTTGCTCAGAACGACAAGACGAATCCGGATACGCAGCCCGTTCGTCCGCCACACATCCCTAACCTATCGAACTCGCAACTTTCCCCCTCCGATTCATCTGTCCGATAACGCGAAACACCGGGAATATTTTCCCGGATGTTTCCCCCCTTCGCCGGTATCACCTATCCCTATGTTAGGTCACCTCTAGCACAACGTATTGCCACTTCTTGCTTTTTGTTACATTTGATTGCTCTGTTATTTATTGTGTTCCCCCTCGTTACTTCTTTCCGGTAGACCCTGAGACCGATGCCGGTACCCCTGTGATCGACTACATCGACGACCCTTCTTCTTGCCAGAGCAACCAGGCAAGCCCCCCCTTGATCACCAGATATCGCCTACTCTCCTCTATACTGCTTGCATTAGAGTAGTGTAGCATGTTACTGCTTTTGTTATTCCTATCCTGATGCATAGACTGTCTTTGATACTGCTGTTGATACATTTAACTGCAATCCTACTGCTTAGTATAGGATGCTAGTGTTCCATCAGTGGCCCTACACTCTTGTCCGTCTGCCATGCTATACTACTGGGCCGTGATCACTTCGGGAAGTGATCGCGGACATATACTATATACTTTACACTGTTACATTACCTGTGATACTGTTCGGAGATGGGGGCTGAAGGGGCAGGTGGCTCCATCCCGGTAGAGGTGGGCCTGGGTTCCCGATGGCCCCCGACTGTTACTTTGTGGTGAAGCGACAGGGCAGGTTCAGACCACCTAGGAGAGAGGTGGGCCTCGCCCTAGTCGACGTTCGCGATACTTAACACGCTTAACGAGATCTGGGTATTTGATCTGAGTCTGGCCATTTGGTCTGTACGCACTAACCAACTACGCGGGAAAGATATGGGCACTCGGCGTCGTGGTATCAGCTGAAGCACTTCTTGATGTCAGTGACTGAGTGGCGCGCGCCGGGTTGGACCGCGTAACGTGACTTCCGTTGTACTGGAGGTTGCTACGTCTGCTCACCGGCCGCGTTCGCAACGTGCAGGTGTGCTCAGGGCGATGGGCCCAGACCCCTGCGCGCATAGGGTTAGACCGGCGTGCTGACCGCTCTGTTGTGCCTATGTGGGGCTGCGACATGTTGATCTTCCGAGGCCGGGCATGACCCAGGAAAGTGTGTCCGGCCAAATGGGATCAAGCGTGTTGGGTTATGTGGTGCACCCCTGCAGGGAAGTTTATCTATTAGAATAGTCGTGTCCCTCGGTAAAAGGACGACCCGGAGTTGTACCTCGATCTTATGACAACTAGAACCGGATACTTAATAAAACACACCCTTCCAAGTGCCAGATACAACCCGGTGATCGCCTTCTAACAGGGCAACGAGGAGGGGATCGCCGGGTAGGATTATGCTATGCTATGCTACCTGGAGGACTTCCGTTGCTACTTGGAGGACTTCAGTCTACTCTCTTCTATCTGCTGCAAGACAGAGGCGACCAGAAGCATAGCCTTCGATAAGACTAGCTATCCCCCTCTTATTCTGGCATTCTGCAGTTCAGTCCACTGATATGGCCCTTTACACATGTGTCCATGCATATGTAGTGTAGCTCCTTGCTTGCGAGTACATTGGATGAGTACTCACGGTTGCTTTCTCCTTCTTTTCCCCCTATCCCTTCTACCTGGTTGTCGCAACCAGATGTTGGAGCTCAGGATCCAGACGCCACCTTCGACGACGACCCCTACTACACCGGAGGAGCCTACTACTACGTGCAGCCCGCTGGCGACGACCAGGAGTAGTTAGGAGGATCCCAGGCAGGAGGCCTGCGCCTTGTTCGATCTGTTTCCCAGTTTGTGCTAGCCTTCTTAAGGCAAACTTGTTAACTTTTCTCTGTACTCAGATATTGTTGCTTCCGCTGACTCGTCTATGATCGAGCACTTGTATTCGAGCCCTCGAGGCCCCTGGCTTGTATTATGATGCTTGTATGACTTATTTTATTTGTAGAGTTGTGTTGTGATATCTTCCCGTGAGTCCCTGATCTTGATCGTACACATTTGCGTGCATGATTAGTGTACGATTGAATCGGGGGCGTCACAAGTTGGTATCAGAGCCGACTGCCTGTAGGAATCCCCCTTTCCAACTCCTTGGCCGAAGTCGAGTCGAGGCATTGCAAAACTTTTACTAACTTGGCTGTGTGTCTTACGGGCACACGTCGCCATCGGGTGCTAGTAGGATCTTTTACTCCTTGATCTAAACTCTGGGACTCTGATCTCTCTTCTATTCAGGTTAAAATAAATTTTGCTAAATCTAACATTAGGATCTCGTTATCACTTTCTCCCGCAGATCACCTTATTACCGATGATCGTCTGCTGCACGTGAAGACCCTGAAGATACTCTCCGCTGTTAACCCGAGAACTTGTGTTCATCGCGTTTGCAATTCCCCTTCCACCGTCAACCCTTATGGATAACTACTTGCAGTTGTCATTCTTACATTCTTCCCCAGTTGGTCTTGTTACTACAAGATACCCCGAAATACTCGTCGTTGTTTTGATAATCCTTTGAGCTTACTGCCTTGCTGTTCTTTGTCACCTGAATACCCCTATGGATAATTCTCGCACTTATCGAGTATCCGCTCATCCCCCAGTTGTTCATGTGTTTCACAATGGTCATCGAAATACTATTCGATCCTCCAAAAACCCTTAGTAGCTCATTGCTCTGCAATACTTGTCTGCTTGCATGATGGATGCTTTCCATATGTCTGGCAATATTCGTTAGTATCCTTAGGCACCGTCATTTTGATCCCTTTGATTCAACATGAGTACGAATGCACGCAATCATCAGTTGATCCTTTTAAATTATCTTTCCGGCTCAGACGTCATTTTAAACATGACCTGGTTCGCAACAAATCCAATTGCCGTCGATTGTACCCCTAAGGCTATTCGACTTATCCATCCCTAATCAGAACATTGCTTCTGATCCCTTGATTTGAAAATCATAATTCTTTTGCATTTTGAGCTTTGAATTTGTCAGTTGTTTCTATAGTCTGATCTCCTTGCATTGTTTCTTCCTCTGGTTGAGTACCGATGCTCACATTAGATCCTTTGAGGTCCACCGGATCCTTTGTTGGATTTTATCCGATAACGTCCTTCATATTCAATCCCTTTGGAAGTTCTTTCTGTAAATCCTATCCTCTGATTGACCAACCATGCTCTGCTTTCGAGCTTGTGGTATTTCCTATTGAAGCTTGTGGTATATGTTTCCACGATACCCTGATGGGTTGAACCTATGCCTTCCTTAATATGTGCGAACTCAAAAGTTTTCACGAGTCATACTCTTCTGGTGTTTTGCTAGATAAAATCTCAACACTACAACTTCTTCAAAAGTGAAGGTGAATGGAAGGTTATACATTGAAGAAGTGGGAGTCGACCTTGAACTTTGTGTTCATGCCCATGGACACGACGTAGATACTACCATAGAAGCTTCTTGTAATAATAACTATTTCGTTGAAATAATATCATCTTGTATCTGTGAACTGGTACTATGCAATCGTGGTTTCGACCATGTTTTCTCTTTGATCCCATTTCTCGGACAAGTTATATGACTTGTGTTTTGCAAGTCAATACACCAGTCCAACCTCTACTTTGATCTACAGCCGGTATTACCCTCTGGTCTGTGTTGCATCTTATGAGTCTCCATCAGCTATTATTTCTCACCAATTGCAATTTTTCTGGGTTTTGGGTTGTCTTCAACCGAGAACACCGATAAGTGAATCAATCCCACACTCTGATTCAATAACTCTAAGTAATCTTCATTGCTTATGAGTTTATTAATCCTTCAAGTCACTCCTAGCCTGATCGGCTATATCATTATCGTGCAACTTTTTAACTGTGCTACCTGGTCCTTCCTCTCGAAGCACAATTTTTCGACGATGAGCTAAGCTTACGTCGATCTTTCTCGTCATATCAGTTCACCTTGAACAACAAGCTTGATTTCAAGTTTGTGTCCTACCCATGGTTCCAATAACCTTCCGCTTCATCATTCATTTGACTTGATGTCATCGCTGATCGATTACATCTTCAGGTAAACTCTCGACAAATGTGTCGTGATCATCACCAACAATGATATGCCTTCTACCAAGTCCGAATCGAATTCATGATGGGAAATACCATCCTTGCCCCTCGATGATTGTGTTATCATCGACCACTTTATTGCCTTCCGGTCAACACAAACTTGTTAGTATTTTGTGTTATACCTTGAGATCCATGCTATCCAACAATTGTTCTTGTTTATCTTGGAGTATTACCATCTTTTGTGTCAATAATGTCATGAGAATTTCGCCACCTCTTAGAAATTCTCGATATGATGATACTTCTCACCATCACCATTCTTTCTTGGTCCCGAAGTTGATTTAACCAGGATACCAATATGCTAACAATGTTGTTTGAGTTCTGTACTTCTAGCAACCCTATTGCTTTGAAGTTAACGATCGACAGTTCGATCTTAGACTGCTGGATATTGAATCGTCACTCTAACATTGATCTTGCTGCCTAAGCTCATACTTTGGGCACACCTTTCAACTATGATTGATGGTGTATGTTTTCCTAGAGCATACAACATTATATCATTTGAATTGACTAGTGTCATCTTCTTGTTCACATTATTGTGGAAAGCCGTCCGTTTGAAATTCTCGATGAATTGTCGCTGAGCCCATCAGCCACGTTCTCATCCCCTCCTTGGTTTAATGATGAACTATTATTCCAGGAACCCTCTCCCATGGTTCATTTCCCGAGAATCTTGCAATGTCATTTCGACTATTTATGTTGCACCTTTTCTTCTCGGACATCCTGAGTCTGAGGTGTCATGACACCAATTAGATCTGCACCTCGATTAGATATGATGGTTGGAACATACTTCCAAGAGTTATAACATTGGTCCTCTTATGACTCGGTAAGGTGATGTCATGCCTAGCACACCTGGCCGGAGGACCTAGTGTTATAGTTTCCTTTTTAACAAGGTTAACCATTCTTCCATGAGGAAATTGAATGGTTTGTTTAATAAGTTTTTCCTGATGGATCCTTTGTGTATCCAAGGTCTGATCTTTGCTTGAAGACCTTGTCAATGCTATCTCGAAGCATGTCTGTGATACTCTGATCTTCAATAAGAACATTTGAAGCCAATGCTAAATGTTTCCTACCCAATTATCCAAACACCGTTGTATGGGTAATGTCATGAAATTTCTCTCCCCTACTTAAAGAGTTTTCTACATTATATCCTGTCATGGATATCATGCTCTACTTGTCCTTGGGAAGGATATACCCTTGAAATATGTGTTTAAACACATTTTCCTTTCCATTGTTCTGTTTAATCTAGTAATCATATTTTCCTTTCCATTGGTTGGTTTAACGTTTCTTGTGATCTATATGATCTAAGCAGTAACATTCTCCTGCTTATGTAAACACCTCGGTGTACAATTCTATCAGCAAGACCCTGTTACTATTGTTGATGACATTTCGGTAGCCACCGATGGACGAGAACTTTGCCTAATGGTCCGCCTCGTTCAACGAGCGGGAAAATGGTTCTCTTCGTCCCTCGCCCTTGGTATCGACATTGTTGCCAACATAACTGATAGGCTACCCTCTGACATGTCTTGCTATCACGACCGTGCAAGATATCAACGCTTTTCCTACTTTTAACCACATGGTGGGCCCATAACTGTCGGTGTACTAGAGTAGGGGTACCCCAGTATCCCGAACTTGTGCATGGACAGTCGCAGCGTCCCGCGGCAAGGCTTGCCGGGAGACCGCCAAGGTCCTCCGTGGATCGTTTGAAGCCATTCAAGAACAAAGTGTTTGAACCAAGGGCACAAGACCCCGGCAAGAGGAGCATGCCGGGAAGGCCAACCAAGGCATCTCAAGGAACTTGCCGCGACGCGCCACGCGTCCCGGCAGGACCCGGCGAGCGACAAGCTTCCGGACGCGACAAGACAACTACCGCGGCAAGGCGCTTGCCGCGGCAAGCAACTACTCTGTACCTGCGCTCCAGCACACCCACCCACGTGTCGCTCTGGGACCCTTCCAGGCGTACGTGGCGGGAGGCTGTGCAGCCAGAGGTACACCGTTGCATGCGGCGCTGACAAGATCGCCATCGTGGCGAACGGTGGCGCACCTGACGGTCCCTTTTCTGCACCGTCTGGGCGACGTAGATAGGCATTTAATGCCTTTGTCCCCTGCCGTCAGGGTTAGGTATGATACATTGTGTAGGTAGCTGTACCTACCACAACATCTTTCCATTTTTTCCCTTATCTACGTTGCCACCTATTGGAGACCCCTTGAACATATAAAAGGAGGCCCATGCACAACGTAGAGGGGGGTCGAAGATCGGACCCGGGAGAGCGATCTCTCAGAGGACGAATAGAAGAACGCTCGGTCTCGTTAGCTGCTTGAGTGTACTATAGCACTCAGCGCTCCCGAGCAAGAACTCAATACAATCCACAAAGCAGCAGTAGGAGTGTTATCTCTCCGGAGAGCTCCGAAGCTGGGTAAAAACCCCTCGTGTGCCTCGCCTCGATCCGCTCTTCGCGCGACCTCCGCCCCCCGCCGAACCGAGAAGGGGCTCCGTCCCCAAAGGTGCTCGAGGAGCCAGAATCCCCCGGCATCTTTGGCGCGCCAGGTAGGGGGGCGTCGAGGTTGTGTGAACCCGATCCAGCGTTCACGCGAGATAAATCTTCATCGACTTCATCGACATGCCGCCGAAGAAGAAGGCTTCAGAAGCGGCTGCTCCGTCCGCGTCGAATCCACCGCCGCCGGAGCAAACGGCTGGTGGGGAAGGCGCCGGCGGAAGAACGGGCGTCGACGAGGGAGCCCATGGTGTCACCAAGTCCAAGGACAAGACTGCGCTGCCCGTCGGCGGCGTAGCCGGCTCCCACGACGACCGGGCGTCCGTAGACGCACCGCGCCCCTCTCAAGAGGCGCAGGACCGGCAGCGTCGTGGTACTCACGGTACCATACGTTCGCTGGACCCAAATCGAGCTGGCGGATCCCGGGATGCTCAAGGCCAACATACACGCCAACGTGCTGGCGCGAGCGAGGCACGGTCGCCTGGACGGAATACTGCTCCTTCTAACATCTTTGGAAGTCCGAGCATATCCCGCTCCTCGCACCGTTCGCCACCGCTACCCGCCACTCCAGCAGAAGCTTTGGTGCGAGCTCAACTGCTCCTAGACTTCCCTCCAACGCCAGACAAGATCGACGACTGGAGGGCCACCATTCAGAGTCTCATCGGCTTCGCCAACGGCGACACTCCACGGCAGGCGACCACATCGCAGCCGCGGCAGGCCAGCCAGGTGCGAGCCGATGGCGACAAAACCGATGGGGGTGCAACCACCGTGCACTCTCCGCCCCGAAGGCCAAGATCGCCGACTCATCGGGTCCGCCACGACAACGACTCCACTGCTTCATCAGATCCGCGAGCTCGCCGCGATCAACGCCAGGTTCTTCACGAACGACAGCAAGAAGATGCTCGTACTCGCATCGAGCGCCGAAGAGAAGCGCGGCGTTAGTCAGACAAGCGCGCTGGGCCCACTATCGACATGCATGCGCCAGGGGAACCAGGCGACCTGCCGTACGCGGTAGGTTGCCCTGCGTTCACCCGTGAGCTGCGGCAAGTCCAGTGGCCCAGCACGAAGAACTTCAAGCCCGACGTACCCGAGAAGTACGACGGCAAGTTGCATCCGTCGGAGTTCCTCAGCATCTACACCATTGTGGTGCAAGCTGCTGGGGGGCGCGACGACAAGATCCTTGCGAACTACTTCCCGCTGGTGCTCAAGCCCAACGTCAGGTCCTGGCTCATGCACTTGCCGGAAAACTCCATATCTTCCTGGGCAGACCTATGCCATCAGTTTGTCGGCGCGTTTACAGGCGGCCAAAAACCTCATGGCCAGGAGAGTGATCTTCACCTGCTTGCTCAGAAGGAAGGAGAGCCCCTGCGCAAGTACATTCAGAGATTCAGCCAAGTGCAACGCAACATCCCAGACGTCCACCCTGCCGCGGTCATCAGTGCGTTCCACCAGAACGTGCGTAATCGCAGGATGCGGGAGGAGATGGCGATGTGCAAGATCAGAGACGTCAGTGAGCTATACGCCCTGGCCGACAAATGTGCACGTGCTGAGGAAGGGAGGAAACTCCCCGGAGAGAATACATGAACAGGAGGATCTGACAGCGATGATGCCGCCCCGGCAAACAAAAACCGGCGGCGGAACAACAGGAAAAGGAAAGGCAAAGATGTGCTAGTTGTCGAGCAGTCCGGCCACGAAGGAGGCGCCAAGACAGCCAAGACTGGTAGCTCCGGCAAGGAGGTTGCCGCATGCGCCAACTGCCAGGCTGTGGCGGCCGCCGACAAGCAGGACGGCACCAACAAGCAGTACTGCAAGATTCACCGCACCAAGGGCCATGACCTCCAGAGCTGCAAGAAAGTCGAGTAGCTCATCGAGCTGCAAAAGGCCGAATACGAGCGACGCGACAAGGAGAAGGCCCAAGGAGGTGCTGGAGGATCCGGTGTGAAGTGCACCGGCCGGGGGGGGGGGGGGGACGCCGCGGCAACGCCAAGCAGCGGCAAGACAACAGACCTCCCCGCGGCCGCGACAAGGATGAAGATGATGATGACGACGAAGACATGGATGACGCCAAGACCAGCGAGCAGGAGTTCCAGAAAGCCACAGAAGTTTTGTGCGTTGATGGCGGTGCTTCTCTGCATACTTCACACCGCCAACTCAAGCAGTGGGTGCAAGAAGTCAATGCAGCAGAACCACCCATGGAGTCACGCAAGCTTCTGAAATGGTCCAGCACGCCTATCGTCTTTGATATTGAGGACCACCCTGACCGCACAACCACTGTCGGGTGTTTGCCGATGTTGGTCTCACCAACTATCCGCAACCTCAAGGTCACTAAGATGCTAGTTGACGGCGGGGCCGGCTTGAACCTGATCTCCTCCGCTGTGCTCCGGAGACTCCAAGTCCCTGACAGCGAGCTCGAAGAGACCGGCACATTCCAAGGAATCAACCCGGGGAGGAGCAAGCCGAAGGGGAAGATCACGCTGACGGTGACATTTGGTAGCGAGCTGAATTTCAGGACTGAGAGGATCACTTTCGACGTTGCCGATTTTCCATTGCCTTACAATGGAATTCTCGGCCGTCCAGCGCTCGCCAAGTTCATGGCAGCCTCTCACTATGCATACAACATGCTGAAGATGCCAGGCCCGATAAGTGTCATCACTGTCTCTGGCGACAAGAAAGATGCTCTTATCTGTGTCGATAAGATCTACCAGGAAGCAGCAGCCGCCACAGATCGCGAGACACTTGCCGCTGAAGCTCCCGGGGGGAAGAAGAAGACCAAGTCCGGCAAGAGTTCTGATGCCCACTCCGGCAAGCGCACCTCTTCGGAGTGCTGCGCTACCGTCGAGGACGCACCATCGAGCTCCATCGGCAAGTGTAAGAAGACGATGGCAGCTCCGCCAGCAACCAAGAAGGTGTCCGCCAAGGAGGACGGCACTGGTGGTACTTTCACCATCAGTGCCACTCTCGACCCTAAATAGGAAAGCGCGCTCGTTGCTTTCCTGCGGGCGAATGTCGATGTGTTTGCATGGCAACCGTCTGACATCCCCGGTGTTCCCAGGAAAGTAATTGAGCACCACCTTGTCGTCTGTCCTCATGCGCGGCCCGTCAAGCAGAAAGTCAGGAAACAAGCAGTGGAGCGGCAAGAGTTCATTGCAGAAGAGATCAAGAAATTGGAAGCGGCAGGCCTCGTTAGAGGAGTACTCCATACCATGTGGTTGGCCAATCCTGTAGTCGTGCGCAAGGCGAACGGGAAATGGAGGCTTTGTATCGACTTCACCGATGTCAATAAAGCTTGTCCCAAAGACACATTTCCCCTGCCGCGCATTGACCAGATTGTTGACTCCACGGTCGGATGTGATCTGCTTTCATTTCTTGACGCCTACTCAGGATATCATCAGATCTTCATGGCAGAAGAGGATGAAGAGAAAACCGCATTCATCACTCCATGTGGCACGTACTGTTTCGTACGGATGCCTTTCGGTTTGAAGAATGCTGGTTCAACATTTGCAAGGGTCGTCCATACTGTTTTTGAGCTGCAAATACACAGAAATGTGGAAGCCTACATGGATGATATAGTGGTCAAGAGCAGGGACAAGTCAACTCTGATTCAAGATCTAGAAGAGACTTTTGCACTTTTGCAAATCTGCGCAAGATCAGCCTCAAGCTCAACCCCGAGAAGTGCGTGTTTGGAGTCCCTTCCGGCAAGCTTCTCGGGTTCTTCGTGTCTCAGAGGGGAATTGAAGCCAATCCCGACAAGATCAAGGCCATTGAGCAGATTGAAGCACCGAAGCGCGTCAAGGATGTAAGAAGACTTGCCGGCTGCGTGGCTGCTCTCAGCAGGTTTATCTCTAAGTCGGCTGAGCGCGCCCTGCCGTTTTTCAAAATTCTGAAAAAGGCGGGTCCAATGAAATGGACTCTGGAAGCGGAGGCTGCGCTGCAGGACTTGAAGACATACCTGTCCTCCACTCCAATACTTGTCGCACCTAAGCCGCAAGAGAAGTTGCTGCTATATCTGGCGGCAACCAATCAAGTGGTTAGTGTTGCGTTAGTAGCGGAGAGGGAGGCTGATGATGAGCCAGCAACCACGACAAGCACGTACAGCGACAAGCAGGGGGCTTCTCCGACAAGCTCTGGTCCCGACAAAGATGGATCTACGCAGATGTGCGAAGGGATACAACAGAAGAAAATGGTGCGGCGCCCAGTTTACTTTGTCAGTTCCCTTCTGCAGGGGGCTAGGTCAAGGTACTCTGCTGTGCAGAAACTGCTTTTCGGCCTTCTCAGGGCCTCGAGAAAGCTGCGCCATTACTTCCAAGCACATGAGATCGCAGTTGTCACTCGCTTTCCGCTGAAGAGGATACTGCAGAATCCAGAAGCAACAGGTAGGATCGTTGAGTGGGCACTGGAACTGTCAAGCTTTGGCCTCAAGTTTGAGAGCACTTCAACTATCCAAAGCAAAGCATTGGCAGAGTTCATAGCAGAGTGGAAGCCAACACCAGATGAAGAAATTCCAGAGACGAGCATCCCCGCTGAGGAAGCAAGCAAAGAGTGGTTGATGTACTTTGATGGTCCTTTCTCGCTGCAAGGCGCCGGTGCTGGCGTGCTGCTTGTCGCACCCACCGGAGAGCACCTCAAGTACGTAGTCCAGATGCACTTTCCCAAGGAGCAAGCAACAAACAATACTGCAGAGTATGAAGGTTTGCTTGCCGGTCTCAGGATTGTGGTAGACCTTGGGATCAAGCAACTCATTGTCAGGGGTGACTCGCAGCTTGTCGTCCGCCAAGTAAACAAGAATTATCAGAGTCCGTTGATGGAAGCTTACGTTGATGAAGTGAGGAAGCTGGAAGAGCGCTTTGTCGGCCTACAGATGGAACATGTTCCAAGAACTCAGAACAACATCGCTGATGGCCTGTCAAAGTGCGCGACACTTAAGTTACCTGTGGAACCAGGGATCTTTGTGCTCAAGCTGACTCAACCATCCGTGACACCATCAACTGGACAGAGCAAGAAGAGGAAGTTGATTTCTGGTAACTATCTTCCGACAGAGCTTCCCGAGGCCGCCGCCAAGAAGGTCCCCAAGATCAATGCCAAGAATGCTGAGGAGCGGTCTGCTCCAACAAGCCCCAGGGTTTGTTTCGTTGAAGCAGACACTCCCGACAAGTTTTGCTCTGGGAGGCTTGCCGGGGAACGTCAAGCTCCGGCTGAGCCGCAGGTTCTCGCCGTAGAAGCGGATGTTCCTGCAGCAGCAGACATGCCTTTGGTCCTTGTTGTCGAGCCGCAAGCTCCAACCTGGGCGCAACAGATCGTCCGTTTCCTCCAGACAGGAGAACTTTCCGAAGAGCAAGAAGAAGCGGAAAGAGTAGCCCGGCAGTCTAGTATGTACCAGTTCGTTGATAACGCACTATACAGAAGAAGACTCAACGGAGTGAAATTGAAGTGTATTCCCCGGGAAGATGGACAAAAGCTATTGGCAGAGATACATGGAGGCATTTGTGGTCACCACATTGGCGCAAGAGAACTTGCCGGCAAAGCATTCCGACAAGGCTTCTTTTGGCCGACAGCCCTCCAGGATGCAACTGCACAAGTAACCAAGTGTGAAGCGTGCCAATTCCATTCCAAGCAGATACACCAGCCAGCTCAAGCTCTCCAGACGATCCCTTTATCCTGGCCATTTTCGGTCTGGGGGCTCAACATCCTCGGCCCCTTCCCCTGAGCAGTCGGGGGCTTTGAGTACTTGTATGTCGCAATCAACAAGTTCACAAAGTGGCCGGAAGTGGAACCAGTGACGAAGGTGACAGCACAGTCAGCAGTCAAGTTCTTCAGGTCGATTGTTTGCCGCTTCGGGATCCCTAACAGGATCATCACCGACAACGGTACACAATTCACGAGTCGCACCTTCATGCAGTACGTCCAAGACCTTGGCGCCAAGGTCTGCTTCGCTTCTGTCGCTCACCCCAGGAGCAACGATCAAGCGGAGAGGGAAAATGCTGAAGTGCTGCGTGGACTCAAGACCAGGACTTTCGACAGGCTGCACAAATGCGGAAGAAACTGGATCGAGGAGCTGCCGGTGGTTCTTTGGTCGATCAGGACGACGCCAAATCGAGCCACTGGCCAGACACCTTTCGCTCTAGTCTATGGAGCAGAGGCAGTTATCCCCACGGAACTCGTATACGGGTCACCTCGAGTGCTCGCTTGTGATGAGCTTGAGCAAGAGCAGCTGCGACAAGATGACGCGCTGCTCCTTGAGGAAGACCGTCTTCAAGCTGCTGTACGAGCTGCTCGATACTAGCAAGCTTTGCGCCGCTACCATAGCCGCAAAGTTAAAGCCAGAAGTCTCGAGGAAGGCGACCTTGTTCTTCGGCGCGTTCATTCCGCCAAGAATTCCAACAAATTGATGCCGAAGTGGGAAGGCCCTTACCGGGTGAAACGAGTCACTAGGCCCGACGCTGTCCGCCTGGAGACCGAAGATGGCTTTCCGGTGAGCAACTCCTGGAACATCGAGCATCTTCGTAAGTTTTACCCGTGAGGCGCGGTTGTCGGACCCTGTCCGGCAACCACCCTTTTGTACAAGTCTTGCCGCTGTTGCATGTGATCCTTTGTATAAAGCCAGACGCAGACCCCGTGCATAAATAAAGCTCATGTGCTCCGCACACCTTGTCGATTTCATGCTTTTTATTGTTTGCATGAGTTATCTGACACTTTGTGCAGCGCCAAACCCCCGTATGCAATAACGAGCCATAAGGCTCCATACCATTGTTTTCTCTTCTCTCTTTTCTCAAGGAAAAGAAGGTTCCTCTTGCCCACAAGTTTGCCGGGGGGGGGGGGGGGGGAGGAGAAGATAATGGTGCGAACCAGGCGAGTTCAAGAAAGTTTCGTCTTGCCGGAGAGCAAACAACAGAAAAGCTAAGTTGCCAAAGTTTGAGCAATCAGATTTTTTTAAGTTATCTCCCTTGAACGGCCATGCTTTGTATGGAAAACCTGTGCGCAGAGGAACCAGCTCGTGGCTAGTTGCGCCCTTACTTTGTTTCGAGTTCGCTCAACAGTTTAAGTGTGTTGCGACTAGAGTCGCGCCCTTACTTTGTTTCGAGTTCGCTCAGCAACTGAAGCGAGCTGCGACTAGTCGCGACAAGGTTTCTTGTCGGTAACGACACCGCCAGCAGGCTGCTGACGTCCCACACTCAGCGCTCGCGGCAAAGGTGCCTACGCCGGCAAGTTCCCTAAAAGCGTAGGGCAAAAACATACAAAGGAAGGAATCAAGTAAAGGGAATAACATTGCAATCATGACCTGAAACAGAGTTATATTACAAGATAGCTTGTCGCGGCTCTAATAGACTGTTTTCATAACATGACCAGCGGCAACAAGAAAAGAAGGAAATAGGCGG
Organism: Aegilops umbellulata; assembly: GCA_032464435.1. Taxonomy (NCBI): domain Eukaryota; kingdom Viridiplantae; phylum Streptophyta; class Magnoliopsida; order Poales; family Poaceae; genus Aegilops; species Aegilops umbellulata. Next base: position 263,078,332 of record CP136055.1, read on the forward strand.
CCTAGTCCACGCGGTCGCCCTCAACCCTCTTGATCCCGCTCACCTTGTCCACAATGGGTGCGACGAGGGTCTCGAGCTCCTCCAGATCAGCTCCTCTAGATCAGCTTCCGGCGGCAGGGACCTGAGGATGTTAGTGAGGCAGAGGCCCGGGTTGCGGAAGGCCACCTTCATCAGCACCTTTTTGAGAGCTCCCGCGCAGATCTCGCGCGACTCGTCGGCCAGCTGCTTTGGGATCCTCTCCCGGAGTTGCTGGAGGGCAGTCGCCATGCCTTTGAAGAACAAGGTGAGCTTGGCGCTAGATGGGAGGCCCTCGTCAGAGGAATACCCGAGATCCTCCACCCCCAGCAGCGCCAACTCCTTGTCGATGTCTGCGGCAGCATTCACAAGGCCCTCCGTCCACTGCTCCACAGTTCCCCTGAACTCGTTCTGGGTGGCGGCGATGTTCTCCAGCAGCGCCTTGTCGGGCTTGATCTCCTTCCTCAAGGCCGCCTCCTGCTCCCTGGCGCCGTCCAGCGTCTTGGTCAAAGCAGCCAGCTTCAGCTCAAGATCAACGTTGGAGTCCTTGGCGGCGTCAAGCTCCTTGACCTTCTCGGCGAGACGACCCTGCAGTTCGCCAAAGGTGTAGGCGTCCTTCTCGCGCTCATGCTTGAGCGCGGCAAGCGCTTCACCGCTCGCCTTGAGATCAGTATCCAGCTGCGCCACTTTCGCCTCCAGCTCCTTCTTGGCGGCCCCGGCAGCTGTGGCAGCATCCTTTGCTTCCTTGAGGGCTCCGCTGAGTGCTTGCTCGCGTGCAGCAAGCTCCTCTTCGTGGCTGTCTAGGCTGGCCTTCAGCTGCACCAACTCACCGTCCCGCGCAGATAACTCCTCGGCGGCAAGACGCTGTTTCTCTGCAACCTCTGCCTTCTCGAGGATGAAAGCCTTCTGCGCCTCATCGAGCTGCACCCGCTCCGCCGCCAGCGACTGGAGAGCTGCCTGGTTGAGGCCTCGGAGCTCCTCCGCGCGCTTCTCCACGTCCACCCCCGCCTTCGCGACAAGCGCTTCGCGGGACTCCAGTTTAGCCTAGCGGGCGCGGTAGAGCGACACCAGCTTCCGCAGCAGTCGCTCCTCTTCGGGCTCGTCGCTGCTGCTGCTTGGTGCGTCGACCAGCGTCAGCCCAGCGGAGGCAAGCACCTCCACGTCGAAGCTTTCTCCTTCGACTGGCGCCCTGGACGTTGACGCCCAGGGGAGGTTGATAAAGATGCCAGCGCCAGCCTTCAAGTAGACGCCTGGCTGGGGTTCTTCGGAGCCTGACGCTGCGGCAGCGACGGGAGGATCAGCGGTCGGTGTAGCGCCTGTCGCTCCTGCGGCCCCGGGGTCATCAGTACGATCGCCGGACCCCTCGTCAGCTGCTGCGGCGGCAGCCTTGGCGGCCTCTTCGCCGGCGGGATCATCAGCACCGGCCGTTTCTTCGGTGGCAGCGGCGTCATCAATAACAACCTCGGTCTCCATCGGCTCCACAGTGGATGGATCTGACGGCCGGAAAAGGAAGAAAAGTCAAGCAAATATCCAAAAAGAAGAACCCAAGGGAAGTTTAGAAGCAAGGAGTACCTGTACCAGGCTCGGTAGTTGGGATCTCCGCTGCCGGAGGGTCGATGGTACTGTCCCTTGCCGGAGACTTCTCCCTTGCCGGGGAGCTCTTCCTTGTCGGAGGATTCTCCCTTGCTGGAGAACTCTCCCTTGGCAGCGTAGTCGAAGCAAGTGGCACGTCAGGGGTGGCCTCCGGGCGCTCCTGGTGGGGCTGCTCTGCTCCTACATAAGCCAACGGTCAGATATCAGCAAGCAAAGAGTATCCATGCGCGCCTAACAGCTGGAAGTAAACCATATACTTACGCTGGGGGCTGCGCTGGGGGTTGCTCTGAAGAATAGCCGTCGGGTCCGGCAAGTTTGTCTCGGGCGCACCCCCTGCTGCCACGGTGGGATCATCCTCGATGACAATCACAGGGACCTTGGCTCTCTTTGCCATTCTCTGGGCCAGCGTCCTAAAAAGGACTAAGTTCAGAGTAAAGCAAATGAGATACAAGACAAGACATGCAAGTACAACAAGAATCTTACTCTTCTTCTTCCTCGTCAGAGCTGAGCGCAGAGAAGTCAAAGCCTAGCCCACCTCCGGCGTGAGGAGGCGGAGAGGTAGGATCCCTCGGCCGCTTGGCGGGAGCTGGAGCGGCAGGCCGAGAGGACCCCGCCCGAGTTGCCGCTGCAGCGTGAGGTGTTTCCGCGGCAACAGAACTCGCCGCGGTGGAGCGTGTCGTGCGGCGCGGCGGGGGTTGACTCGCCCGCCGCTCCGCTACGTCCCCGGCCTTGCGAAGACGCCTTCTTGGTAGAGCCGGGGGCTCTGCTTGTGGAGCCGGGGGCTCTGTTTGTGGAGTCAGAGGCTCCGCTTGCGGCAAGCTGTCCGAAGACGAAGAGGAAGAGGAGCCAATCTCCAACGAGCCGCTCGTATCCTCGGCGGGCCCGCTCGGCCCGACGTCATGCTCGGCGGACCTCTTTTCGCCGGCAAGCTCCTCTCGGTCGGCAAGGCTTGCCGCCTCTGCTGCCTCTGCCTCCTCCACGGTGAACCCAAACTCGCCCGCAGCGGCGGCTGCCGCCGCCTCTTCCATCCTGGTGGCGATGCGCTTGAGCTCATCGTCGGTGGTGTCCCGGGTGAGGCCCCTTTTCTCGTCGACGTCGACCGGCACTTCTATAAAGTTGTCGAAGAACGCCCGCACGACATCATTCGCAGGCTCTATCCAGGCTGGATCAATTCCATGCGAGTCGCACAGCGGCATTATTGCACGGATGCGGTCGAGCGCGGAGTTGTTGCACAGCGGAACGACGCCCCTCGGCAACCTGAACACTTCGGGATGTTGTGGGTCGTGCTTGAACAGCTCCTGGAGCATCGCGTTGAGCTCCATGACAGTGAAGTTAAAGTTGAGGCCCGACCGCAACCTCATGATATCCGCCGCATTCTGGAACTCCCGGGCGGGTCTCCTCCTCTCCTGCAGGGGGGCGATGCGGCGGCGGAGGAAATCTGCGCCAACCGCTCCTACAGTAAGCCCGGCAAGCCTGAGGCGTAGGATCCGGGTGACGGCAATCTTCAGTCTGTCGTCTTCCGGGGCCAGGCTACTCCAATCAACACCGCGCACTACTGGGGTTTCACGCAGAGCAGTAAACGGCTGCGGGTTCTCCTCGACAATCAGACACCAGTCCGCCCTCCACTCCTCCCACTTGCTGCGGAATTCTCCCTCCACATAAGCATCCTTCTTGCCAGCCTTCGAGATCCAGGCGATCCCGCCGGATAAAGGCTCTCCTTTCTCAACCCAAGGCGAAAAGAAATGGCGGAAAAGAGCTACGTTTGGATGGATCCCGACAAAGTTTTCGCAGAGATGTGCGAAAACTGCCATGGTCAGGACAACATTGGGGGTGAAGTCAAGAAGGTGGAGCCCATAGGTGTTCATGACGTCGCAAAAGAATTCAGAAAAGGGCGGGCAGAGCCCGCAGTAGAAGAACAAGGCGAAGAAGGGATACCCAGTGGGATACTTATCCCAAGCAGTGGCTGGGAGTACCTTCGTGCGCGGATGCGCTCGCGTCCCCGTCGACCAGAAGAGGTAGAAGTCCTCCTTCAGCTCTGCCGCCTCAAGCCTCGGAGGGAAGATTGCCCGCTCCTTTCGTAGCGCCGCAAGCCGCTGCGCCTCGGCCGACTTCGCCTTCTCGGCTTTCGGAGCCATAGCGGAAATGGAGAGGGAGGACGGCGGCGTTGGTGGTGCTGGTGGCGATGGGGGCGGGACACTGCTCTCCTTCGGCTTTCGGGAAGAAGGGGAGTGGCGGAGATTCTCGAGGAAGGAATAGCAACGGGCAGATGGGCGAACTGCCCCTGTTTCCCCTGCTTATAAGTAGGGAGGAGGCGAACGTTTCGCCTTTCCGAATAAAGGAACCACCCACGACCTCTCCCACGACTCCGCAATCGACGCGTGTCGTTCGGGGAGGGCACGGTGGATACGGAGCAAGGTGCGACGTGACCCAGGCCGCGCGTGCCCGTGCCCTGTTTTGGGCCTGGCCCAACAGCGCTCGGCACCGTGTATGGCCCAGGCCCGGGGGCTCCTGTCGGTGTACTAGAGTAGGGGTACCCCAGTATCCTGAACTTGTGCACGGACAGTCGCAGCGTCCCGCGGCAAGGCTTGCCGGGTGACCGCCAAGGTCCTCAGTGGATCCTTTGAAGCCATTCAAGAACAAAGTGTTTGAACCAAGGGCACAAGACCCCGGCAAGAGGAGCTTGCCGGGAAGGCCAACCAAGGCATCTCAAGGAACTTTCCGCGACGCGCCATGCGTCCCGGCAGGACCCGGCGAGCGACAAGCTTCCGGACGCGACAAGACAACTACCGCGGCAAGGCGCTTGCCGCGGCAAGCAACTACTCTGTACCAGCGCTCCAGCACACCCACCCACGTGTCGCTCTGGGACCCTTCCAGGCGTATGTGGCGGGAGGCTGTGCAGCCAGAGGTACACTGTGGCATGCGGCGCTGACAAGATCGCCATCGTGGCGAACGGTGGCGCACCTGACGGTCCCTTTTCTGCATCGTCTGGGCGACGTAGATAGGCATTTAATGCCTTTGTCCCCTGCCGTCAGGGTTAGGTATGATACACTGTGTAGGTAGCTGTACCTACCACAACATCTTTCCATTTTTGCCCTTATCTACGTTGCCACCTATTGGAGACCCCTTGAACATATAAAAGGAGGCCCATGCACAACATAGAGGGGGATCGAAGATCGGACCCGGGAGAGCGATCTCTCAAAGGACGAACAGAAGAATGCTCGGTCTCGTTAGCTGCTTGAGTGTACTATAGCACTCAGCGCTCCCGAGCAAGAACTCAATACAATCCACAAAGCAGTAGTAGGAGTGTTATCTCTCCGGAGAGCTCCGAAGCTGGGTAAAAACCCCTCGTGTGCCTCGCCTCGATCCGCTCTTCGTGCGACCTCCGCCTCCCGCCGAACCGCGAAGGGGCTCCGTCCCCATAGGTGCTCGAGGAGCCAGAATCCCCCGGCAATAACCCACAGTTCCACAGGATCAAAACCTGACTCTCCTGTACACCACCTGTTCCCAAGGTTGTTCCTCGCGCTTGACTTCGTATATAATTCACGGGCCACCGTCCTGGTGATCTATTCTGGTATCAGACGCAATACTTACTCTCGCTACTCTGAACCCCTTTCTCACTCTGGTTCAGACTTCGAGCAACTATCTATCCACTGGAACCTCTTATTGTACCGTCGTACCTTACTCTCAATGTATTTCATAGGTTCAACTCGAGAGATAATCTTATACTCATTCATGGGTTAGCCCCAGATTCTTTCCCTCAAAAGCATTCTGTCGTAGCTGAGCTGCCCCTTATCCTTTCGTAAGTACGATGGAGTTCCCGAAGAAATGATGACAAGTTTATCATGATGCATTGGAATAAAGAATTGAAGACATCAACGAAAGGGATTAACTTCTTCGAGAAGATCCGTTAGAATATCGTAACCAAAACTTTCCCCCTTAATCCCCTCTTAAATCTCGGGACGAGATTTCTTGTAGTGGAGGAGAGTTGTGACGCCCGGATAATCAAGCTACAGTAACCTCTGCTAATAATGCCACATCACCTCGATTACTGTTGCTAATCTCGCGTTAGTTCGAAACCGATTCGAATTCAAATTCAAAAGAAATGCAAACAACAAAAGTTTTCAAAAATTAAAACTAAAATGTTCGGGTTGTTCCAAATAAATCGTAAGAAGTTATGTTGGAGAAACCAAGCTTTTATAAAATGCTTAAATGAACTATAAGGATTTAAACAGTAACAAAAACAATTAATTAAATGCCTTTTACAATTAATAAATTACTAAACTGTTTTATTTTGTCACCAAACTTTTTTGTGGCATTGGGGTGTTTTGTAACACTAATTTAGGTACTACCTGTATATTTTATAAAACAAAAATATATTGAAAATAAAATAGAAAACTAATAAACAGAAAACAAATAAATACAAAAAAGGAAAAAAAGACCCCCCCCCCCGTGCTGGACCGAACGGCCCAGCTGGCAGCCGCACCGGCCGGCCCACCAGGCCCGGTCGGGCCTCCTTAGCACTCCCTCCCCGTAACCCTAACTCCCTCACGACCCCCACTCCCTCTGCTCGACCCCCACTCTCTCCCTCGTCCCTCCCCCGCTCGTCTGGATCTGGCTCCGGGAGGAGCCCGATTTCGCGCCGCCTCGCGCCCCCGCCACCTGCGCCCTTCCCTAGCGTCGCCCGACTCCGTCAACGCCGTCGCCTCCTCGACCTCGCGCCGGACTGCACCGCCGCCCTTCCCTCGGCGCCGCCTCGACGGCCGCCGACGCCGGCACCCCGACGCCGCCTCACCGCTGGACTGCCCCATCATCGCCAGCTCCTCTCGCCGGCCTCGCCATCCTCCTCTCTCCAACGATGTGAGCGGCCCCCCTCTCCTCTCTGCCCCGCTCAGTGCGACCCTCACCTCGCCGCTCGCACATCCACTCACGCCCGCGCTGGCGCTCGTCGCCGCGCCCTCACTCACTCGCCCTGGCCGCCCCGCCACTCCCCGCGTCTCCGCCCGCAGCCGCGGTCCTCGCCGAGCCCAGCCCCGCCTGCTTTCCGCCGTGGCCGCAGGCCAACTCCCAGTTCTGCCGGAGCAGTCGGGCCTCGAGCCCCCCCACTGCGTTGCCTCCCCACACGCGCCACCTGCTCCCCCGGCCTCCTGCACGGCCGCTGACCCTGGCCGCCGGTGCCTTGTGCGGCCGTGCGAGCCCAGCAGCGCCCCTGGTGGCCTCGGGCGCCCGTACCCGTTTAGCCGCGCCCGCTAAACCCGCCTGGGCCACTGGCCCATGGGGCCCATGCCCCTGAGAAATTAAATAAAAAGAAGACTTTTAAAAATATAATTAATTATCCTATTAATTAAACGTAATTAACTTAATCTGCTAATTAAACTACATAATCTGTAGTTAGTTAGATGAGTGTATGACAGGAGGACGCCACCTCCCTGTTGACCAGTCAAACGTTGACTGGTCAACTAGGACCCCTGGCCCACCCGTCGGCCAGTGGGTACAGTTCTGTGTACCCTATGCTGGGTGCATCTAGCATTTTAACATTTATTTTCTAATTATTAATAATTTCAGAATATTGCTAAAACTTAAATAATTCATAGAAACATAACCGTACCTCGGATGAAAAAGTTTTCTACATGTAAGTTGCTCAGAACGACGAGACGAATCCGGATACGCAGCCCGTTCGTCCGCCACACATCCCTAACCTATCGAACTCGCAACTTTCCCCCTCCGATTCATCTGTCCGATAACGCGAAACACCGGGAATATTTTCCCGGATGTTTCCCCCCTTCGCCGGTATCACCTATCCCTACGTTAGGTCACCTCTAGCACAACGTATTGCCGCTTCTTGCTTTTTGTTACATTTGATTGCTCTGTTATTTATTGTGTTCCCCCTTCGTTACTTCTTTCCGGTAGACCCTGAGACCGATGTTGGTACCCCTGTGATTGACTACATCGACGACCCTTCTTCTTGCCAGAGCAACCAGGCAAGCCCCCCCCCCTTGATCACCAGATATCGCCTACTCTCCTCTATACTGCTTGCATTAGAGTAGTGTAGCATGTTACTGCTTTTGTTATTCATATCCTGATGCATAGCCTGTCTTTGATACTGCTGTTGACACCTTTACCTGCAATCCTACTGCTTAGTATAGGATGCTAGTGTTCCATCAGTGGCCCTACACTCTTGTCCGTCTGCCATGCTATACTACTGGGCCGTGATCACTTCGGGAAGTGATCGCGGACATATACTATATACTTTACACTGTTACATTACCTGTGATACTGTTCGGAGATGGGGGCTGAAGGGGCAGGTGGCTCCATCCCGGTAGAGGTGGACCTGGGTTCCCGACGGCCCCCGACTGTTACTTTGTGGCGAAGCGACAGGGCAGGTTCAGACCACCTAGGAGAGAGGTGGGCCTGGCCCTAGTCGGCGTTCGCGATACTTAACACGCTTAACGAGATCTGGGTATTTGATCTGAGTCTGGCCATTTGTTCTATACACACTAAACAACTACGCGGGAAAGATATGGGCACTCGGCGTTGTGGTATCAGCTGAAGCACTTCTTGACGTCAGCGACTGAGTGGCGCGCGCCGGGTTGGACCGCGTAACGTGACTTCCGTTGTACTGGAGGTTGCTAGGTCTGCTCACCGGCCGCGTTCGCAACGTGCAGGTGTGCTCAGGGCGATGGGCCCAGACCCCTGCGTGCATAGGTTTAGACCGGCGTGCTGACCGCTCTGTTGTGCCTAGGCGGGGCTGCGACGTGTTGATCTTCCGAGGCCGGGCATGACCCAGGAAAGTGTGTCCCGCCAAATGGGATCAAGCGTGTTGGGTTATGTGGTGCACCCCTGCAGGGAAGTTTATCTATTCGAATAGCCATGTCCCTCGGTAAAAGGACGACCCGGAGTTGTACCTCGACCTTATGACAACTAGAACCGGATACTTAATAAAACACACCCTTCCAAGTGCCAGATACAACCCGGTGATCGCCCTCTAACAGGGCAACGAGGAGGGGATCGCCGGGTAGGATTATGCTATGCTATGCTACCTGGAGGACTTCAGTTGCTACTTGGAGGACTTCAGTCTACTCTCTTCTATCTGCTGCAAGACGGAGGCGACCAGAAGCGTAGCCTTCGATAAGACTAGCTATCCCCCTCTTATTCTAGCATTCTGCAGTTCAGTCCACTGATATGGCCCTTTACACATGTATCCATGCATATGTAGTGTAGCTCCTAGCTTGCGAGTACTTTGGATGAGTACTCATGGTTGCTTTCTCCTTCTTTTCCCCCTATCCCTGTTGGAGAATATAGTAATTTCAAAAAAAATCCTACGCACACGCAAGATCATGGTGATGCATAACAACGAGAGGGGAGAGTGTTGTCTACGTACCCTCGTAGACCGAAGCGGAAGCGTTGACGCAACATAGAGGAAGTAGTCGTACGTCTTCCCGGTCCAACCTATCCAAGCACCGTTACTCCGGCACCTCCGAGTTCTTAACACACGTACAGCTCGATGACGCACCCCGGGCTCCGATCCAGCAAAGCTTCGGGGAGGAGTTCCGTCAGGACGACGGCGTGGTGACGATCTTGATGTTCAACCGTCGGAGGGCTTCGCCTAAGCACCGCTACAATATGACTGAGCTGTAATATCGTGGAGGGGGGCACCGCACACGGCTAAGGAACGATCACGAAGATCAACTTGTGTGTCCATGGGGTGCCCCCCTACCCCCGTATATAAAGGAGCAAGGGAGGAGGAGGCCGGCCCTAGGAGGAGGGCGCGCCAAGGGGAGTCCTACTCCCACCGGGAGTAGGACTCCTTCTTTCCTAGTCCAACTAGGAGAAGGGGGGAAAGGAGGGAAGTGGAGAAGGAAGGGAGAGGGGGGCCGCGCCCCAAACCCCTTGTCCAATTCGGACTGGGCTTGGGAGGGGCGCGCGCCACCTCCTGGCTCCTTCCCACTAAAGCCCATTAAGGCCCAATACTCTTTCCCGTATTCCCGTAACTCCCCGGTACTCCCAAAAATACCCGAACCACTCAGAACCTTTCCGATGTCCGAATATAGTCGTCCAATATATCGGTCTTTACGTCTCGACCATTTCGAGACTCCTCGTCATGTCCCCGATCTCATCCGGGACTCCGAACTCCTTCGGTACATCAAAACTCATAAACTCATAATATAACTGTCATCGAAAACTTAAGCGTGCGGACCCTACGGTTCGAGAACAATGTAGACATGACCGAGACACGTCTCCGGTCAATAACCAATAGCGGGACCAGGATGCCCATATTGGTTCCTACATATTCTACGAAGATCTTTATCGGTCAGACCGCATAACAACATACGTTGTTTCCTTTGTCATCGGTATGTTACTTGTCCGAGATTCGATCGTCGGTATCCAATACCTAGTTCAATCTCGTTACCGGCAAGTCTCTTTACTCGTTCCGTAATACATCATCCCGCAACTAACTCATTAGTTGCAATGCTTGCAAGGCTTAAGTGATGTGCATTACCGAGAGGGCCCAGAGATACCTCTCCGACAATCGGAGTGACAAATCCTAATCTCGAAATATGCCAACCCAACATCTACCTTTGGAGACACCTGTAGAGCTCCTTTATAATCACCCAGTTACGTTGTGACGTTTGGTAGCACACAAAGTGTTCCTCCGGTAAACGGGAGTTGCATAATCTCATAGTCATAGGAACATGTATAAGTCATGAAGAAAGCAATAGCAACACTAAACGATCAAGTGCTAAGCTAACGAAATGGGCCATGTCAATCAGATCATTCATCTAATGATGTGGTCCCGTTAATCAAATAACAACTCTTTGTCTATGGTCAGGAAACATAACCATCTTTGATTAACGAGCTAGTCAAGTAGAGGCATACTAGTGACACTCTGTTTGTCTATGTATTCACACATGTATTATGTTTCCGGTTAATACAATTCTAGCATGAATAATAAACATTTATCATGATATAAGGAAATAAATAATAACTTTATTATTGCATCTAGGGCATATTTCCTTCAGTCTCCCACTTGCACTAGAGTCAATAATCTAGATCACATCGTCATGTGATTTAACATCAATAGTTCACATCATCATGTGATTAACACCCATAGTTCACATCATAATGTGACCAACACTCAAAGGGTTTACTAGAGTCAGTTCATCTAGTTCACATCTCTATGTGATTAACACCCAAAGAGTACTAAGGTGTGATCATATTTTGCTTGTGAGAGAAGCTTAGTCAACGGGTCTGCCAAAATTCAGATCCGTATGTATTTTGCAAATTTCTATGTCTATAATGCTCTGCACGGAGCTACTTTAGCTAATTGCTCCCACTTTCAATATGTATCCAGATTGAGACTTAGAGTCATCTAGATTAGTGTCAAAACTTGCATCGACTTTACGACGAACCTTTTTGTCACGTCCATAATCGAGAAACATATCCTTATTTCACTAAGGATAATTTTGACCGATGTCCAGTGATCTACTTCCTAGATCACTATTGTACTCCCTCGCTTAACACAGTGTAGGGTATACAATAGATCTGGTACATAGCATGGCATATTTTATAAAATCTATGGCTGAGGCATAGGGAATGACTTTCATTCTCTTTCTATCATTTTCCGTGGTCGGGCTTTGATTCTTACTCAATTTCACACCTTGTAACACAGGCAAGAACTCTTTCTTTGACTGTTCCATTTTGAACTACTTCAAAATCTTGTCAAGGTATGTACTCATTGAAAAAACATATCAAGCATTTTGATCTATCTCTATAGATCTTGATGCTCAATATGTAAGCAGCTTCACCGAGGTCCTTCTTTGAAAAACTCCTTTCAAATACTCCTTTATGCTTTGCAGAATAATTCTACATTATTTCTGATCAACAATATGTCATTTACATATACTTATCAAAAATGTTGTAGTGCTCCCACTCACTTTCTAGTAAATACAGGCTTCACCGCAAGTCTATATAAAACTATATGCTTTGATCATCTTTATCAAAGCATATATTCCAACTCCGAGATGCTTGCACCAGTCCATAGATGGATCGCTGGAGCTTGCATATTTTGTTAACACCTTTAGGATCTACAAAACCTTCTAGTTGCATCGTATACAACTCTTCTTTAATAAATCCATTAAGGAATGCAGTTTTGTTTATCCATTTGCCGGATTTCATAAAATGCGGCAATTGCTAACATGATTCAGACAGACTTAAGCATATATACGAGTGAGAAACTCTCATCGTAGTCAACACCTTGAACTTGTCGAAAACCTTTTTGCGACAATTCTAGCTTTGTAGATAGTAACACTACTATCAGCGTCCGTCTTCCTCTTGAAGATCCATTTATTTTCTATGGCTTGCCGATCATCGGGAAAATCCATCAAAGTCCATACTTTGTTCTCATACATGGATCATATCTCAGATTTCATGGCCTCAAACCATTTCGTGGAATCTGGGCTCATCATCGCTTCCTCATAGTTCGCAAGTTCGTCATGGTCTAGTAACATGACTTCCAGAACAGGATTAACGTACCACTCTGGTGCGGATCTTACTCTGGTTTACCTACGAGATTCAGTAGTAACTTGATCTGAAGTTACATGATCATCATTATTAGCTTCCTCACTAATTGGTGTAGTAGTCACAAGAACAGATTTCTGTGATGAACTACTTTCCAATAAGGGAGCAGGTACAGTTACCTCATCAACTTCTACTTTCCTCCCACTCACTTCTTTCGAGAGAAACTCCTTCTCTAGAAAGGATCCATTCTCAGCAACGAATATCTTGCCTTCAGATCTGTGATAGAAGGTGTACCCAACTGTCTTCTTTGGGTATCCTATGAAGACACATTTCTCCGATTTGGGTTTGAGCTTATCAGGATGAAACTTTTTCATATAAGCATTGCAACCCCAAATTTTAAGAAACGACAACTTTGGTTTCTTGCCAAACCACAATTCAGATTGTGTTGTCTCAATGGATTTAGATGGTGCCCTATTTAACGTGAATGCAGCTGTCTCTAATGCATAATCCCAAAACGATATTGGTAAATCGGTAAGAAACATCATAGATTGTACTATATCCAACAACGTACGGTTATGACGTTTGGACACACCATTATGCTGTGGCGTTCCAGGTGGCATGAGTTTGTGAAACTATTCCACATTGTTTTAATTGAAGACCAAACTCGTAACTCAAATATTCGTCTCCGTGATCAGATCGTGGAAACCTTATTTTCTTGTCACGATGATTTTCCACTTCACTCTGAAATTCTTTGAACTTTTCAAATGTTTCAAACTTGTGTTTCATCAAGTAGATATACCCATATCTGCTCAAATCATCTGTGAAGGTCAGAAAATAATGATACTTGTTGCGAGCCTCAACACTCATCGGATCGCATACATCAGTATGTATTATTTCCAACAAGTCAGTTTCTCGCTCCATTGTTCCGGAGAACGGAGTTTTAGTCATCTTGCCCATAAGGCATGGTACGCAAGCATCAAGTGATTCATAATCAAGTGATTCCAAAATCCCATCAGCATGGAGTTTCTTCATGCGCTTTACACCAATATGACCTAAACGGCAGTGCCACAAATAAGTTGCACTATCATTATTAACTTTGCATCTTTTGGCTTCAATATTATGAATATGTGTATCACTACGATCGAGATCCAACGAACTATTTTCATTGGGTGTATGACCATCGAAGGTTCTATTCATGTAAGCAGAACAACAATTGTTCTCTAACTTAAATGAATAACCGTATTGCAATAAACATGATCAAATCATATTCATGCTCAACACCAAATAACACTTATTTAGGTTCCACACTAATCCCGAAAGTATAGGGAGTGTGCGATGATGATCCTATCAATCTTGGAACTACTTCCAACACACATCATCACTTCACCCTTAACTAGTCTCTGTTTATTCTGCAACTCCCGTTTCAAGTTACTAATCATAGCAACTGAACAAGTATCAAATACTTAGGAGTTGCTATAAACACTAGTAAAGTACACATCAATAACATGTATATCAAATATACCTTTGTTTACTTTGCCATCCTTTCTTATCCGCCAAATACTTGGGGCAGTTTTTTGCTTCCAGTGACCAGTCCCTTTGTAGTAGGAGCACTTAGTCTCAGGCTTAGGTCCAGACTTGGGCTTTTCACTTGAGCAGCAACTTGCTTGCCGTTCTTCTTGAAGTTCCCCTTATTTCCCTTTGCCCTTTTCTTGAAACTAGTGATCTTGTTAACCATCAACACTTGATGTTTTTCTTGATTTCTACCTTCGTCGATTTTAGCATCACGAAGAGCTTGGGAATTACTTTCGTCATCCCTTGCATATTATAGTTCATCACGAAATTCTACTAACTTGGTGATGGTGACTAGAGAATTCTGTCAATCACTATCTTATCTGAAAGATTAACTCCCACTTGATTCAAGCGATTATAGTACCCAGACAATCTGAGCACATGCTCACTAGTTGAGCGATTCTCCTCCATCTTTTAGCTATAGAACTTGTTGGAGTCTTCATATCTCTCAACTCGGGTATTTGCTTGAAATATTAACTTCAACTCCTGGAACATCTCATATGCTCCATGACGTTCAAAACGTCTTTGAAGTCCCGATTCTAAGCTGTTAAGCATGGTGCACTTAAACTATCAAGTAGTCATCATATTGAGCTAGCCAAACGTTCATAACGTCTGCATCTGCTCCTGCAATAGGTCTGTCACCTAGCGGTGCATCAAGGACATAATTCTTCTGTGCAGCAATGAGGATAAACCTCAGATCACGGATCCAATCCGCATCATTGCTACTAACATCTTTCAACATAATTTTCTCTAGGAACATATCAAAATAAACATATGGAAGCAACAACGCGAGCTATTGATCTACAACATAGATATGCTAATACTACCAGGACTAAGTTCATGATAAATTTAAGTTCAATTAATCATATTACTTAAGAACTCCCACTTAGATAAACATCCTCTAATCATCTAAGTGATCACGTGATCCAAATCAACTAAACCATAACCGATCATCACGTGAAATGGATTAGTCTTCAATGGTGAACATCATTATGTTGATCATATCTACTATATGATTCACGCTCGACCTTTCGGTCTCCGTGTTCCGAGGCCATATCTGCATATGCTAGGCTCGTCAAGTATAACCCGAGTATTCTGCGTGTGCAAAACTGGCTTGCACCCGTTGTAGATGAACGTTGAGCTTATCACACCCGATCATCACGTGGTGTCTGGGCACGGCGAACTTTGGCAACGGTGCATACTCAGGGAGAACACTTCTTGATAATTTAGTGAGAGATCATCTTATAAATCTACCGTCGAACTAAGCAAAATAAGATGTATGAAAGATAAACATCATATGCAATCAAAATATGTGACATGATATGGTCATCATCATCTTGTGTTTTTGATCTCCATCTTCAAAGTATCGTCATGATCTCCATCGTCACCGGCATGACGCCATGATCTCCATCATCTTGATCTATATCAATGTGTCGTCACATGGTCGTCTCGCCAACTATTGCTCTTGCAACTATTGCTATCGCATAGCGATAAAGTAAAGCAATTATTTGGCGCTTGCATCTTATGCAATAGAGAGACAACCATAAGGCTTTTGCCAGTTGCCGATAACTTCAACAAAACATGATCATCTTATACAACAACTTATATCTCATCACGTCTTGACCATATCACATCACAACATGCCCTGCAAAAACAAGTTAGACGTCCTCTACTTTGTTGTTACAAGTTTTACGTGGCTGCTACAGGCTTAAGCAAGAACCAATCTCACATACGCATCAAAACCACAACGATAGTTTGTCAAGTTGATGTCGTTTTAACCTTCGCATGGACCGGGCGTAGCCACACTCGGTTCAACTAAAGTTGGGGAAACTGGCACCCGTCAGCCACCTGTGTGCAAAGCACGACGGTAGAACCAGTCTCGCGTAAGCGTACGCGTAATGTCGGTCCGGGCCGCTTCATCCAACAATACCGCCGAACCAAAGTATGACATGCTGGTAGGCAGTATGACTTATATCGCCCACAACTCACTTGTGTTCTACTCGTGCATATAACATCAAACCATAAAAACCTAGGCTCGGATGCCACTGTTGGAGAACATAGTAATTTCAAAAAAAAAATCCTACGCACACGCAAGATCATGGTGATGCATAGCAACGAGAGGGGAGAGTGTTGTCTACGTAGCCTCGTAGACTGAAGCGGAAGCGTTGACGCAACATAGAGGAAGTAGTCATACGTCTTCCCGGTCCAACCAATCCAAGCACCGTTACTCCGGCACCTCCGAGTTCTTCACACACGTACAGCTCGATGACGCATCCCGGGCTTCGATCCAGCAAAGCTTCGGGGAGGAGTTCCGTCAGCACGACGGCGTGGTGACGATCTTGATGTTCAACCGTCGCAGGGCTTCGCCTAAGCACCGCTACAATATGACCGAGGTGTAATATCGTGGAGGGGGGCACCGCACACGGCTAAGGAACGATCACGAAGATCAACTTGTGTGTCCATGGGGTGCCCCCTGCCCCCGTATATAAAGGAGCAAGGGAGGAGAAGGCCGGCCCTAGGAGGAGGGCGCGCCAAGGGGAGTCCTACTCCCACCGGGAGTAGGACTCCTTCTTTCCTAGTCCAACTAGGAGAAGGGGGAAAGGAGGGAAGTGGAGAAGGAAGGGAGAGGGGGGCCGCGCCCCAAACCCCTTGTCCAATTCGGACTGGGCTTGGGAGGGGCGCGCGCCACCTCCTGGCTCCTTCCCACTAAAGCCCATTAAGGCCCAATACTCTTTCCCGTATTCCCGTAACTTTCCGGTACTCCCAAAAATACCCGAACCACTCAGAACCTTTCCGATGTCCGAATATAGTCATCCAATATATCGATCTTTACGTCTCGACCATTTCGAGACTCCTCGTCATGTCCCCGATCTCATCCGGGACTCCGAACTCCTTCGGTACATCAAAACTCATAAACTCATAATATAACTGTCATCGAAACCTTAAGCGTGCGGACTCTACGGTTCGAGAACAATGTAGACATGACCGAGACACTTCTCCGGTCAATAACCAATAGTGGGACCTGGATGCCCATATTGGTTCCTACATATTCTATGAAGATCTTTATCGGTCAGACCTCATAACAACATACGTTGTTCCCTTTGTCATCGGTATGTTACTTGCCCGAGATTCGATCGTCGGTATCCAATACCTAGTTCAATCTCGTTACCGGCAAGTCTCTTTACTTGTTCCGTAATACATCATCCCGCAACTAACTCATTAGTTGCAATGCTTGCAAGGCTTAAGTGATGTGCATTACCGAGAGGGCCCAGAGATACCTCTCCGACAATCGGAGTGACAAATCCTAATCTCGAAATACGCCAACCCAACATATACCTTTGGAGACACCTGTAGAGCTCCTTTATAATCACCCAGTTACGTTGTGACGTTTGGTAGCACACAAAGTGTTCCTCCGGTAAACGGGAGTTGCATAATCTCATAGTCATAGGAACATGTATAAGTCATGAAGAAAGCAATAGCAACACTAAACGATCAAGTGCTAAGCTAACGAAATGGGTCATGTCAATCAGATCATTCATCTAATGATGTGGTCCCGTTAATCAAATAACAACTCTTTGTCTATGGTCAGGAAACATAACCATCTTTGATTAACGAGCTAGTCAAGTAGAGGCATACCAGTGACACTCTGTTTGTCTATGTATTCACACATGTATTATGTTTCCGGTTAATACAATTCTAGCATGAATAATAAACATTTATCATGATATAAGGAAATAAATAATAACTTTATTATTGCCTCTAGGGCATATTTCCTTCAATCCCTTCTACCTGGTTGTCGCAACCAGATGTTGGAGCTCAGGATCCAGACGCCACCTTCGACGACAACCCCTACTACACCGGAGGAGCCTACTACTACGTGCAGCCCGCTGGCGACGACCAGGAGTAGTTAGGAGGATCCCAGGCAGGAGGCCTGCGCCTCGTTCGATCTGTTTCCCAGTTTGTGCTAGCCTTCTTAAGGCAAACTTGTTAACTTATGTCTGTACTCAGATATTGTTGCTTGCGCTGACTTGTCTATGATTGAGCACTTGTATTCGAGCCCTCGAGGCCCCTGGCTTGTATTATGATGCTTGTATGACTTATTTTATTCGTAGAGTTGTGTTGTGATATCTTCCCGTGAGTCCCTGATCTTGATCGTACACATTTGCGTGCATGATTAGTGTACGATTGAATCAGGGGCGTCACATGTTCCTCCAGCATACATCATTAAGTCATTTAATCTGACAAATGATATCTCTGTGTTCGCGCAATTGTGGAAATCCATCTTTCTGGAAATCTCGATGAATTATCACCGAGTCCATCGGCACCTCCTCATCCTCTCTTGGCATGATGAACACTTGTTTCGAAACTCGCTTCCATAGTTCATTTCTCGAGAATCTTGCAGAGGTCTGTTCA
This sequence comes from Aegilops umbellulata, assembly GCA_032464435.1. Taxonomy (NCBI): domain Eukaryota; kingdom Viridiplantae; phylum Streptophyta; class Magnoliopsida; order Poales; family Poaceae; genus Aegilops; species Aegilops umbellulata. The sequence goes on from CP136055.1 coordinate 263,096,437, forward strand.
CCCGGAATGCCCACCCTTTATTCTCTCGTAAGTACGTTGGAGTTCCCGAAGAAAGGATGACGACTGCATTATGATGACCTGAAGCAGAGAAATGAAGACATCAATGTATTGGACCAGCCTCTTTGAGAAGAGCAAGGCAGAATGAAAAGACCCGCTAGATTCGTTACCAAACCTTCCCCCTTTTCACTACCTCTTAAATCTCGGGATGAGATTTCTTGTAGTGGAGGAGAATTGTGACGCCCGGATAATTAAGCTACAGTAACCCCAGCCTAATGTATCATGTCATCATGTTTTATTAAGCCAATTTGCCACTTGATGAAGTCAGAGTCAAATTCAAATTTCAAATAACAAGTCAAATTTTTATTTCTTCAAACTGTCAAATAAAAATGTCCGGTCGGTTGCAAATATTCACTAACAAATTGTCGTGAAAGAATCCACATTTGTCAGAATGATAAAATGCCCCTAATCTATTTTTAATTGAACCATAAAGCTTTTAATTGAACCATCCCAATTTAAATAAATATGTAAACAATTCAAAATTATTTGAAACTTGGTGGGTTAACTCAAAATATTACCTAGTATTTATAGGTTAAGTTGTCAATTTAACTAATTTCTTTTGGTAGCCCAAATAAATGCAAAACAGTGAGATAAAATAGAAAACAAAAATAAAGATTAAAAAGGGTAAGTGGAAAGCTTACCTGTTGGACTGGACCTGGACTCAACAGTGTAGGCCCAGCCCAACTCACCTCCCTTCTTCAACCTACTGCTCACAGGGGGCGTGCTGGACGCGCCCACCGCGTCCATGGTCGCGGATGTCCACGCGTTGCCCATCCCGCGACTCCCTACGATAGGTAAGGACCTCCCCGACCGCCTGGCGAACCCTAGCTCACTTCGCCCCTCTCCCTCGCGCCGCTCTCATCCCCGCAACCCTCGGCCGAAGTGTCGTCGCCATGGTCCTCGTAGATCTAGCGACCACCATCTACCCCGCACCCTACCGCCGTGTCTAGAAGCTCCGCCGGAGTCTTCTTGGTCTTCCTCGCCCACTGGAACAAGCTGGCCCCCCTCCATCGCTGGATCCGGCCCGGTCTTCAACCTTCTGCATCACCGGCCACCACCTTCGATTCGTCACCACCGGAGCCTCCCCGAGCCCGCTTCCTGTCCTTACAACACCGCTGTGAGGCCCTCCCACGATTCCCCTTGTTTCCCATTCAATTCCTTTGCTGTAGACATCATGCGCTGCGACATCCGAGCCTTCCCATCGCGCCCGACCTGCTGCCGTAGTCGCTGCCGCCGCCGGCCGCCTCTTCCCGCGACCGCGGGTGCCGCTCGGCCACTTGGCCTTGCCACAACCCCGCGTGCTACTCCCGGGACTGCCGCTGCCGTCCGCCTCCCTGTAGCCGCCTCGCTCACGCCCTCTGTCCACGCCCATGGACGCCGTCGCCTGGGCGCTCCCCTGCACCTTGCGCAGCCTCCCTGGCCACGGCTCCCCGCAGCCGCGCGCGCCCACACGCCGCCCGCGCCCGCCTCGTCCGCTCGTAGGCTGCCGCTGCTCTCTGCTACTGCTCCCTGTTGGTGCCCTGCTGCAACTTGCTCCTGCTGCTGGCTGCTTCTCCTGTCGCTGCGCCGCCGCCGCTGCCTCTTGCTACAGACGCACCCACCGCAGCCGCTCGTACACACATGTGCGCCTGCTTGCATAGCCGCAGCCGCACAGCTCCTGGCCGTCCTCGTGCGTGCCATGGCTATCAATGGCCGCATGGCCGCATGTGCCCTGTGTGTGCGTGTATGCACAGGCATGGGAACGGCTTGTGCCACCGCACATGGGGCCGGCTAGATTAGTTTAGCACTAATCAGGCTAACTAAGTCCCTAAGACATGTGGAGCCCCCACCACTAATTAATCTAATATACTAGGATACTTTAGTTACTAACTGTGACATGTGGGACCTTCCCATTAATCAACAGTTTAAATAAATATCAAGACAATGACACACGGGACCCACTTACAATGTTCTATATTGATCAGGCAATCTTTGACTTGGTCAACCCTACCCCTCTGGCCCCACTGTCATACACTTTGGCTAGATCAGCACTATGTGACGAAAGCATTTTACTGTTTTAATTTCGAAATATAATTAAATCTAGAAATTTTAGAAAATCATTTAAACTTCGGAAAATCATACAAAATAATCCGTAGCTCGGATGGAAAAACTTTGTACATGAAAGTTGCTCAGAATGATGAGACGAATCCGGATACACAGCCCGTTCGTCCGCCACGCATCCCTAACCTATCGAACTCGCAACTTTTCCCCTCCGGCTCCTCTGCCAAAACGCGAGCACCGGGGATACTTTTCCGGATGTTTCCCCCCTTCACCGGTATCACCTCATACCGCGTTAGGGCACGCCTAGCATCAAGCTTTGCTTTTTCATGCATCGTTACGTATCTGTTTGCATTGTATTCGTTGTTTCTTCCCCCTCTTCTCTCACTAGACACCGAGACCGACGCCGCTGCTATCCAGTACGACTACGGTGTTGACGACCCCTCTCTCTTGCCAGAGCAACCAGGCAAGCCCCCCCTTGATCACCAGATATCGCCTACTCTTCTCTACAATGCTTGCATTAGAGTAGTGTTTTACTACTTTTGATTAATCCTATTCTAATGCATAGCCTGTCCTTGTTAATAGTATTGTTACCTTTACCTGCAATCCTACATGTTTAGTATAGGATGCTAGTGTTCCATCAGTGGCCCTACACTCATGTCCGTCCGCCATGCTATACTACTGGGCCGTGATCACTTCGGGAAGTGATCGCGGGCATATACTATATACTTTACACGGTTACATTACCTGTGATACTGTTCGGAGATGGGGGCTGAAGGGGCAGGTGGTTCCACCCAGGTAGTGGTGGGCCTGGGTTCCCGACGGCCCCCGACTGTTACTTTGTGGCGGAGCGACAGGGCAGGTTCAGACCACCTAGGAGAGAGGTGGGCCTGGCCCTGGTCGGCGTTCGCGGATACTTAACACGCTTAACGAGATCTAGGTATTTGATCTGAGTCTGGCCATTTGGTCTATACGCACTAACCATCTACGTGGGAGTAGTTATGGGTATCCCGGCGTCGTGGTATCAGCCGAAGCACTTCATGACGTCAGCGACTGAGCGGCGCGCGCCGGGTTGGACCGCGTAACGTGACTTCCTTTGAAATGGAGGTTGCTAGGTCTGCTCTCCGGCCGCGTACGCAACGTGTAGGTGTGCTCAGGGCGATGGGCCCAGACCCCTGCGCGCTTAGGTTTAGACCGGCGTGCTGACCTCTCTGTTGAGCCTAGGTGGGGCTGCGACGTGTTGATCTTCCGCGGCCGGGCATGACCCAGAAAAGTGTGTCCGGCCAAATGGGATCAAGCGTGTTGGGTTATGTGGTGCACCCCTGCAGGGAAGTTAATCTATTCGAATAGCCGTGTCCCTCGGTAAAAGGACGACCCGGAGTTGTACCTTGACCTTATGACAACTAGAACCGGATACTTAATAAAACACACCCTTCCAAGTGCCAGATACAACCCGGTGATCGCTCTCTAATAGGGCATCGAGGAGGGGATCGCCGGGTAGGATTATGCTATGCGATGCTACTTGGAGGACTTCAGTCTACTCTCTTCTATATGCTGCAAGATGGAGGCTGCCAGAAGCGTAGTCTTCGACAGGATTAGCTATCCCCCTCTTATTCTGGCATTCTGCAGTTCAGTCCACCGATATGGCCCTTTACACATATATCCATGCATATGTAGTGTAGCTCCTTGCTTGCGAGTACTTTGGATGAGTACTCACGGTTGCTTTTCTCCCTCTTTTCCCCTTTCCCTTCTACCCGATTGCTGCGACCAGATGATGGAGCCCAGGATCCAGACGCCACCTTCGACGACGACTCCTACTACTCTGGAGGTGCCTACTACTACGTGCAGCCCGCTGACGACGACCCGGAGTAGTTTAGGAGGATCCCAGGCAGGAGGCATGCGCCTCTTTCGATCTGTATCCCAGTTTGTGCTAGCCTTCTTAAGGCAAACTTGTTTAACTTATGTCTGTACTCAGATATTGTTGCTTCCGCTGACTCTTCTATGATCGAGCACTTGTATTCGAGCCCTCGTGGCCCCTGGCTTGTATTATGATGCTTGTATGACTTATTTATGTTTTAGAGTTGTGTTGTGATATCTTCCCGTGAGTCCCTGATCTTGATCGTACACGTTTGCGTGCATGATTAGTGTACGATTGAATCGGGGGCGTCACAAAGTTGTCTCCACTTTCTCCACTCATGTTCTTTTGGAGACCAAGTCCAAGAAGACCTTTGTTATTGCTCAAGCAACCAAGAACTCCAATCTTTCCTTGAAGGCCAAGAAAGTGGTTGGTCAACCTTAAAGGGATGAAGAAGTGTTTGAAGAGACATGTGAGGAAGATGTTGACACCTCATGCCTGGCAAATGACTTTGCGGAAGACTTGGCTCTCTTAGTTAAAAAGTACTCCGGGACGGCAAACGGGAAGAATCTTCAAGGAAGATCATTTGGACTAAGGAAATACTACCATTGTGATAGCCAAAGACACTTTGTGCATGACTGTCTTTATGAGAGACGTAAAGATAACTCTGAGAAGCTTGTGATCTGATACGTCTCCAACGTATCTATAATTTTTTATTGTTCCATGCTATTATATTATCCATCTTGGATGTTTTATATGCATTTATATGCTATTTTATATGAATTCTGGGACTAACCTATTAACCTACAGCCCGGTGCCAGTTTTCTGTTTTTCCCTGTTTTTGAGTTTCGTAGAAAAGGATTATCAAGCGGAGTCCAAATGAGCTGAAAATTTACGGTGATTTTTTATGGACCAGAAGAAGCCCCCGAAGCAAAAGAGTTAGGCCAGAAGAGTCACGAGGCCTCCACAAGGGTGGGGGGCGCGCCCTACCCCCTGGGGGCGCCCCTATCTTGTGGGCTCCTCGTGGACCCCCCTGACTTGTTCTCGACGCCAAAAATTCCTATAAATATAGAAACCCCCAGAAATAAACCTAGATCAGGAGTTCCACCGCCGCAAGCCTCTGTAGCCACCAAAAACCAATTGGGAGCCCATTCCGGCACCCTGCCAGAGGGGGAAACCATCACTGGTGGCCATCTTCATCATCCCCGTGGTCTCCATGACGAGGAGGGAGTAGTTCACCCTCGGGGCTGAGGGTATGTACCAGTAGCAATGTGTTTGATCTCTCTCTCTCTCGTGTTCTTGATTTGGCACGATCTTGATGTACTGCGAGCTTTGTTACTATAGTTGAATCATATGGTGTTTTCTCCCCCTCTACCTTCTTGTGATGAATTGAGTCTTGCTCTTTGAGGTTTCGTTATGTTGGATTGAGTATTGGATTTGAGAACACTTGATGTATATGTCTTGCGATGGGATATCTGGGATGTTCTATTGATTCACTTGATGTATGTTTTGGCACTCAACTTGCGGATTCCCGTGGTGACATTGGGGTAATCTATGCATAGTGGTTGATGCATGTTTTCGTCCTATGTTCTCTGATAGAAACTTGGAGTGATTCTTCGTTGCATGTTGAGGGATTGTTATATGATCCAATTATGTTATTATTCTTGAGAGAACTTGCACTAGTGAAAGTATGAACCCTAGGCCTTGTTTCCAAGCATTGCAACACCGTTTTCGCTCCGTTTTATTACTTGCTACCATGCTGTTTTTATATTTTCATATTAGAAAAACCTATATCTACCATCCATATTACACTTGTATCACCATCTGTTCGCCGAACTAGTGCACCTATACAATTTACCATTGTATTGGGTGTGTTGGGGACACAAGAGACTCTTCGTTATTTGGTTGCAGGGTTGGTTGAGAGATACCATCTTCATCCTATGCCTCCCACAAATTGATAAACCTTAGGTCATCCACTTGAGGGAAATTTGCTACTGTCCTACAAAACTCTGCGCTTGGAGGCCCAACACGAGTCTACAACAAGAAGGTTGCGTAGGAGACATCAAGCTCTTTTCTGGAGCCGTTGCCGGGGAGGTTAGTGCCTGAAGGTGTATCTTTAGATCTTGCAATTGAAATTTTTAGTTTCTTGTTTTATCACTAGTCTAGTATATAAAATAAAACTACAAAAAATGGAATTGAGGTTGCCTCATATGCTTCATCTTTTTAATATCTTTCATGAAAATGATGGAAAGGAAAATTGTGCTCAAGTGTTAGAAGAAGAAGTCTATAAAATGTTTGGCACTAAAGTTTTGAATGATGAGCATGATTGCAGTGTTGTTAGTATGTATTCTTTGAATATCCATGATGCTAATGATATGCAAAGCCATAAGCTTGGGGATGCTATGTTTGATGAAGATGATATTTTTTGTCACCCAAGTTTTGATGAGCAAATTTATTTTGATGATAGCATGCCTCCTATTTATGATGATTATATTGATGAAAGTGGGGTTGGAAGAGTGTAAACTCTAGGTAATGATCCCACTATTTTGGAGGGTGTTGAACCTTATAATATTTATGAAAGTGGATTTGGATAGGTCATGACTTTATTTAGTGAACGCACCATCAAAGTACATCAGCCACTCTTTGTTTGCTTCCTCGACGGGGATGCTCGTCTCTGGAATTTCTTCGTCTGGTGTCGGCGTCCACTCTGCTATGAATTCTGCCAATGCTTTGCTTTGAATAGTTGAAGTGCTCTCAAACTTGAGGCCAAAGCTTGACAGTTCCAGTGCCCACTCAACAATCCTGCCTGTTGCTTCTGGATTCTGCAGTATCCTCTTCAGCGGAAAGCGAGTGACAACTGTGATCTCATGTGCTTGGAAGTAATGGCGCAGCTTTCTTCAGGCCATAAGAAGGCCGAAAAGCGACTTCTGCACACCAGAGTACCTTGACCTAGCCCCCTGCAGAAGGGAACTGACAAATTAGACTGGGGCGCTGCACCATTTTCTTCTTCTGCATCCCTTCGCACATCTGCGCAGATCCATCTTCGTCGGGACCAGAGCTCGTCGGGGAAGCCCCCTGCTTGTCGCTGGATGTGCTTGCCGCGGTTGCTGGCTCATCATCTGCCTCTCTCTCCGCTACTAACGCAGCACTAACCACTTGATTGGTTGCCGCCAGATATAGCAGCAACTTCTCTTGTGGTTTAGGTGCGACAAGTATTGGAGTGGAAGACAGGTATCTCTTCAAGTCCTGCAGCGCAGCCTCCGCTTCCGGAGTCCATTTCATTGGACCTGCCTTGTAACGCCCCGGACACACCCGCCGGTGGTCGTTACTCCTGGCGGGATCTAGACTGGCCCCACAGATCAATACTAGTCTTTTCTGCGCACTTTGTCCTCACTCGTGCGCACCCGGGAGCAACTTCCCGGTCGGTCACCCATCCTGACACTACTCCAAGCTGAGCACGCTTAACTTTGGAGTTCTGTCCGAATGGGCTCCCGGAAAAGAAGGAATTCCTTATTGATATGAGTAGTCTATCATCCCTAATAAGCCAGGCTATCACATACACCCCCACTCAGAGGAACCGACGTCCTCGTCGGGCCACAGGAACGTTCCCTCTTGGCACAAACGTCTGTGCTTCCAGTCCGGTACATGTGCCATGCCGGGTGCCACGACGGGTCACAAACGTCATGAACAACATGACCACACACCTGTCCGCAACCATCCGTGTAACCGCGAGGGTCTCTTCTCGGCGGGGTCCGGGAAGTGAACACGGTTGTTGGAGTTATGCCTGACGTAGGTTGTTCAGGATCACTTCTTGATCATTTTTAGTTTCTCGACCGTGCTTTGCCTTCTCTTCTCGCTCTCTTTTGCGCTGTAGTCAACATATGCTAGTCGCTTGCTGCAGCTCCACCTTACTATCCTTTTCCCACCTTTAAGCTTAAATTGTCTTGATCTCGCGGGTGTGAGATTGCTGAGTCCCCGTGGCTCACAGATATTATCACCTCAGTTGCAGGTACCAACGATGTCAGTACTGATGACGCGACCGAGCTCACTTGGGAGTTCGATGAGGAACGTGGCCGTTACTATGTTTCTTTTCCAGATGATCAGTAGTGGAGCCCAGTTGGGTGATCCGGGGATCTGTTTAGCATTTGGGGTAGTCTTCTTTCATTTTGGTGCCGTAGTCGGACCTTGAGTGTAATCTGTATGATGGATGTTATTTATGTACTTGTGTGAAGTGGCGATTGTAAGCCAACTATGTATCTTTCCCCTTTATTTATTACATGGATTGTGTGAAGATTACCTCACTTGCGACATTGCTTTCAATGCGGTTATGCCTCTAAGTCGTGCCTCGACACGTGGGAGATATAGCCGCATCGAGGGCGTTACAAGTTGGTATCAGAGCCATGACTTGTATAACGGATGCTTTTCGAAGGTTGAGGTAGACGATTTCCGAAGGTTTCTTGGTTATGTGTTGAAGGATGGATACAGCTGGTTGTAGGATTTGCTAGTTTGGGTGAGATATTATGCTTCCCCTGTATCCCCAACACCTGATTGCATAACCAGAAAGTTTCGGGAGTTTATAAGTGGGAATTCTTGTAGCTTTAGTATTTCTTCCGCAGATATTTGGTTTGCGATTGGGTAATCCTTACCAAGTATTTGTTCACTTCCGTACCTTGTTGATTTTATTCCTTACCATGTTCTAAGTGGCTTCTCAGCTTGGAAGTGTGATGTTTTACATTGGAATTCATTCGTTCATTCTTGTTCGAATGTTAATTGTGAAGACTATATGTTGCAATTTCGTTCCTTTGATTCAGCTTCATTATATCTCTGTCAAGATGCTAATGGATGTCACCCTCTTCAGGATGGCTCCACCAACGCGTCAGAATCCGGAACGCAATGACGGGAATCAGGCTAACCCTCCGCCACCACCTCCGCCTCCGGAAGCATGGCAAGCCTTGATGACTGCCACAAATGCCAATGCTCAGATTCTGATTCAGCTCTTGCAAGATCGCAACCAAGGTCAAGCTAATCAAGAGAATCAAGGCCAAGGCAACAATCAGCCGCATTTCGCTTCACTGAACCAGTTCCTTGCTAATCAGCCAAAGACCTTCAGCTACTGTGTCGAGGCCACAGACGCAGATGATTGGCTCGTGGACATCAGCAAGCATTTTGAGTGCAGCAATGTGAGACCTGAGGACTTTGTCAAGTTTGCCTCTTTTCAACTCAAAGATCAAGCTGCTGAGTGGTTCCAGCAATACAAAGATTCCAGAGGAGGTCGTGTGATCACTTGGGATGATTTCCGTCGTGATTTCAAAGCGCACCACATTCCAGAAAGTGTTGTTGAGCTTAAGCGTGAGGAATTCCGCAATCTCAAGCAAGGCAACATGACTGTCTATCAATACAACACTCAGTTCCAGAAGCTCTCTCGTTTTGCAAGGCAAGACATCCCTGATGAGAAGAGTATGATCTACCAATTCAGGCGTGGTCTCAGAGAAGATCTGCAACTTGCTCTCGTGCTTTTCGAGCCATTAAAGTATGATGAATTCTACAACATGGCACTGAAACAAGAAGCTGCTCAGCTCAAGTGTGAGGCTTCTAAGAAGAGAGTCAGAGACGCAGTTCAGCCTTCTTCTTCTTCACTTGTGGCAGCTAAGCAACAGAAGTTCTGGTTGCCTCCTCCTCCTCCGTTCCGTCAGCCTTATCAACAGAAGAACTCAAGTGGCCGTGGATCGTCCCACCCACCCAACCCTGGCTATCAGAACAAGTCTCAGAACCAAGCTCCAAGGCCAAGTGCTCCTTACCATCGTCCGCTCTCAGAGGTGACTTGTAACAAATGTCAGCAGAAGGGTCACTATGCGAACAAGTGCTTCAACCAAAGGCGCCTTCCGCCTCCTCCTCCTGTGAAATCTTCCAGCAATGCAGTGGTTAAGCATAATCCTAAGTCTGCAAAGGTGAACATGATGAACGCAGCTCAAGCAGAGGATTCTTCTGAAGTGATCATGGGTAACCTTCCTGTTAATGATATTCCTGCAAAAGTATTATTTGATACTGGAGCAACGCATTCTTTCATTTCAAGACCTTTTGCATCCATGAACAATTTGCATACTGTCGATCTGCCCAAGCCAATGGCGGTTTCCTCTCCGGGTTTGTTCATGAATACCAAGATGATGGCTCTGGATGTTTCCATCAAGATGGGCAACTATAAATTTCTGTCTTCTCCAATGGTGCTTGGTGATTCTGATATTGATCTTATTCTCGGGATGGACTGGCTTTCTAAGCACAAGGCTCAGCTTGAGTGTGCTGCCAGGGAAATCAAATTGACTCACTCTTCTAACGATGTGATCATCTATGCTTCTCGTGATGATACCATTCGGTTGTTTTCTCTTAATGAGATGGGTGAAATGGAGGCTATCTCCCAGATTCCAGTCGTTTGTGAGTACCAAGATGTTTTTCCAGAAGAGCTTCCGGGTATGCCTCCCCGCAGGCCAGTTGAATTCGTTATTGAGCTTGAGCCTGGCACAGAACCCGTTTGCAAGCGTCCTTACAAGCTTGGACCAGATGAGCTCAAGGAATTGAAGATTCAACTCGATAAACAAGAACGTCTGGGTCTGATCAGACCGAGTTCTTCTCCGTGGGGTTGTGGTGTTCTTTTTGTCAAGAAGAAGGATGGCACGGACCGACTTTGCGTCGATTACCGTCCATTGAACAAGAAGACTATCAAGAACAAGTACCCACTTCCCAACATCAATGAGCTATTTGAGCAACTCAAAGGTGCTAAGGTGTTCTCCAAGCTTGACCTTCGTATGGGTTATCATCAGATTCGCATTCGTGAAGAAGATATTCCCAAGACAGCATTCAGAACAAGCTTTGGTTCTTATGAATATACTGTCATGTCTTTGGGCCTCGTCAATGCTCCTCCGTATTTCACTCGCTTGATGAATTTCATCTTCAACCCCTACATCAACGAATTTGTCTTGGTCTATCTCGATGATATTTTGGTCTTCTCCAAGAATAAGAAGGATCATGCCGAACATTTGCGATTGGTACTCGACAAGCTCAGAGAGTATCAATTATATGCGAAGTTCTCCAAATGTGAATTCTGGCTTGATGAAGTTCTTTATCTTGGTCATATCATCTCTGCCAAGGGCATCGCTGTTAATCCAGAGAGGGTGTCTGCAGTTTTGAATTGGAATCCTCCTCAGAATGTCAAGCAGCTTCGCAGTTTTCTTGGACTTGCAAGCTATTGCCGAAGATTCGTTGAGAATTTCTCCAAGATTGCAAAGCCTCTTTCCAACCTCCTCCAGAAGCATGTGAAATATGTCTGGTCACCTGAGTGTGACGCTGCTTTCAACACTCTCAAAGAGAAACTCGTCACTGCTCCAGTTCTGACTCCTCCTGATGAATCCAAGCCTTATGAAGTATTCTGTGATGCTTCTCTTCAGGGCCTCGGTGCTGTGTTAATGCAAGAGAAGAAGGTTGTTGCCTATACCTCTCGCCAGTTGAAGCCCAATGAAAGGAACTACCCCACTCACGATCTTGAGTTGGCGGCAGTGGTCCACGCACTAATAACATGGAGACATCTCCTGTTGGGAAGGAAAGTGGACATCTTCACAGATCACAAGAGTCTCAAGTATATCTTCACTCAGCCTCATCTCAACCTCAGGCAAACTCGATGGGCCGAAATGATTCAAGAGTATAATCCGAGTATTGAATATACTCCAGGCAAGGCTAATGTGGTTGCAGACACTTTGAGCAGAAAGGCTTATTGCAACAGCTTAATCCTCAAGCCTTTTCAACCGGATCTTTGTGAAGCTTTCCGCAAGTTGAATCTTCAAGTTGTTCCTCAAGGTGTTCTTGCCAGCCTCATTGTCTCTCCTACTTTGGAAGATCAGATTCGTGAGGCACAACTGTTGGATACCATGGTGAAGAAGGTGAAACGTGGTATTGACAAGGGCATTTCCAAATACAAGTGCTATCGAGTTGATGACAGAGATACTCTTTTCTTCGAGGACCGGATCGTGGTTCCAAAGGGTGATCTTCGTAAAGTCATTATGAACGAAGCGCACAACTCTCTCCTGTCTATTCATCCTGGAAGTACAAAGATGTACCATGACCTCAAGCAGTCGTATTGGTGGACTCGAATGAAGCGTGAGATCGCTCAATTCGTGAATGAGTGTGATGTCTGCAGAAGGGTGAAAGCAGAACACCAATGACCAGCTGGTCTTCTCCAACCTCTTGCTATTCCAGAATGGAAGTTTGATCATATCGAAATGGACTTCGTGACTGGTTTTCCTAAGTCTAAGCGTGGAAATGATGCTATCTTCGTCGTCATCGACAAGCTCACCAAAGTGGCTCATTTTCTTCCTATCAAAGAGTCTATCACAGCAGCGCAGCTGGCAGAGCTCTACACCTCCAGAATTGTCTCTTTGCACGGCATTCCGCAATTGATCTCTTCAGACCGTGGCAGCATCTTTACCTCCAAGTTTTGGGATTCTTTTCAGAAGGCCATGGGCACCAACATCCGCTTCAGCACAGCTTTCCACCCTCAGACTAGTGGACAAGTCGAGCGTGTCAACCAAATTCTTAAAGATATGCTCAGAGCTTGTGTTATCTCTTTCGGCATGAAGTGGGAGGATTGTCTTCCTTATGCTGAATTCTCTTACAACAACAGCTTTCAAGCCAGCTCGGGCAAAGCCCCATTCGAGATCCTCTATGGCAGAAAGTGCCGTACTCCTCTCAACTGGTCTGAAACCGGTGAACGCCAATTGCTCGGCAATGATTTGATCTCAGAAGCTGAGGCTATGTGCAAGGTCATTCGTGAGAACCTCAAAGCCGCGCAGTCGCGCCAGAAGAGCTATTACGATAGCAAACATCGCGATGTGGCATTCGAGATCGGAGACCATGTTTACCTCCGCGTCTCTCCAATGAAAGGAACTCGTCGCTTCGGTATCAAGGGGAAACTTGCCCCCAGATACGTCGGCCCTTTCAAGATCATCGGCAAACGAGGCGATCTCGCCTATCAACTCGAGCTTCCCTCCAACTTTGCAAATGTGCACGATGTCTTCCACGTGTCACAGCTTCGCAAGTGCTTCAAGACGCCTGAGCGCACCATCAACTTCGAAGAGATTGATCTTCAAGAAGATTTGTCCTATCATGAGCACCCAGTTGCTATTCTTGAGACAACTGAGCGCAAGACTCGCAACAAGTCAATCAAATTCCTCAAAGTGAAATGGTCACATCATTCAGACCGAGAGGCCACCTGGGAGCGTGTAGACCACCTACGTTCCGAGTATCCGGAGTTCTTTCAGTCCTAGATCTCGGGACGAGATCCTCTCGTAGTGGTGGTGTGTTGTAACGCCCCCGATGTAACTTGCCATATTTGTAATCCAACTCTTGCCATTTCCGGCTATGTGCTATGTTATTCCCTCCGTGGTTGGGTTCTCTCCGTTTTGCATTTTGGTCATGTCATGCATTTCATATCATGTCATCATGTGCATCGCATTCGCATATGCGTTCGTCTCATAAATCCGAGCATTTTTCCCGTTGTCCGTTTTGCAATCCGGCGCTCCTATGTCTCCCGGCGCCCCCTTTTACATTTCTTCGTGAGCGGGTATTAAACATTCTCGGAATGGACCGAGGTTTGACATGTGGCCTCGGTATAGCACCGGTAGACCGCCTGTCAAGTTTCGGGTCAATCGGAGTTCGTTTGGTACTCCAACGGTTAACCGGGTAACTGTGAAGGCCTCGTGTGTGTTGCAGCCCAACACCCCTTCAAAACAGCCCAATAACCCATCTAAGTCACTCCCATGTCCTCCGTCGTTCGATCACGATCGCGTGGGCAAAAACCGCACTCCATTTGGAGCTCCATAGCTCCTTCTAGCTATAAAAACGTCCTCCCCTTCCAAATCTGTGAGTGAGACACCCCGAAACCCTAGTCTTCGCCTCGAAATCCGTGCCACCAGCCCTCCGCCGCACTGTTCATCCGCCGCCGCCAACCGGGCCAACCGGGGCACGCCACGTGGCGGGCGCCGCCGCGCGCCGCCGCCGGCCCGCCAGGCCCGGTCGGGGCCCCCCGAAGCCCATCCGCCGCGCCGCGCGAGCCCGCAGCCTCCGCCGCCTGCTGGTCCGCGCCCAGCGCGCCTCGCCTCCCCGGTCCGCGGCCGGCGCCGCCCTCTCCGTCGCCCGCGCCGGCCACCGCCGCCTCCGCCGGCGCCCCGTCGACCTCGCGCCTCCCCGCCGCCTCAGCTCGCCGCCGCGCCGTCCCGGCGTCGCCCCGCGCCTCCCGCGGCCAGATCCGCCTTCGCCGCCGCCTCCCCGTCGCACTCCGGCGCAGATCCGGCGAACTCCGGTCTCCCTCCGGCCATCCTCGGCTTCCGCACCGACGGGGTTGACTTTTTCTCTTCCCCCGATTTCTTCTAAGTCCCAGTATTCTGTATCATCATGCCATATTCGACATGCCATAACTTTGCATTCGTAGCTCTGTTTCGCACGTACAATATGTCGAATTGTTCACCTGGAAGAGTAAATCATTTTGTTCCATTGCGTCATTCTCATTTGAAGTCATCTTGATGCCCGAAATGCTGTTAGAAGAGGGCTAGTTGATGTTAGTTGCTGGATCTTATCTGAACATGCACTTTTGTCATTTTTGCCATGATTGATGTGTACCTCCTATGAAGTTGAGTCCTACATGAGTTTTGTAATATGCCATGTTACCTATCCATAGAATTTTGCCATGTATTTTTGTGATCTATGTAGTGACTAGCACAAGCATGCAAACTAGGTAACTTGATGTTGCTGATTTCAGAGACTTAGTGATTTCACTAAGTCCCTGACTGCTGTTATTTTTATGCCATGTGTTCATGTTGTTTCTGGGAGATATATGCATAATTTGAGCATGATCAGTAAAGGAGTTTTGAACTTGAGTATTTTCTCTATCCATTCATGCCTTTGTTTGCAATTATGGAGTGCCATAGCTTTAGTCAATCGAGCTCTACTTTTGCTTCAAAATATTGCTGGCAGATTGTTTACATGTTATTCGATTTTGCCAAGCTTGGTGTAGTTGATCCTTGTATGATATGATGTTATTCTTGCCATGTATTGTTACTATGCCATGTATTATTGATGTATGTGTGCTTAGTTTATCATGCAATGCTCTGTAGTGAGTGCATCGAGCTCACGAACATGCCTAGTCGTTATCTGTTTTTGACATGTCCAGTTTTCTGCTAAGTCTGTAACCTGTAACGAAACTTGCTTATTTGTCATGGGTGTAATCATATTTTCTGATCCTTTTTGGCTTATGGTCAGTAAAGGACTTTTGTCAAGTGCTTTGAGTAGATTCATGAAATGCCTTATTTTGCTATGCTCTGATCCTGTAGCATATTGTTTCATTGCTCTGAACATGTCATCCTGATGTTAGTTTCTGCTTGTTGATATTTTCTCTAAGTCTGAGAACTTGTTACCTTTTGCACTTTTGCCATGCTTGTTTGGACCTGTTATGATGGGATTGAGCTGTAGCTCAGTGTTCATCTCTTGTCGTGCATCTTGTGTAGATTGTTGTCATATGCTTGTTGCCATGTTTGGGTGCAGTAACTTAATTATTTGTTGCTTGCTAAGTAGCATCATGCTGTTTATGGCAGTTTCGTGTCATTCTTGTATTGCTTGCCATTTGCAAACCGTGCATCCGATTCCGGTGATCTTTATATCGATTTCAAACGAAATCACCTCATCTATCCAGTGGAATGCTTGGTTTGCCAAGATTATGCCCTGTTCATCCTTGTCCTTCCGGAGCATGCATACGCATTGCATATCACCTCTTGCATATCATGCCATGTTTTGCATCATGTTGCTTGCGCATTGCATCGTGGTTGATATTGGTTCCTTTGCTTGTTCTCTTGTCTTGGGTAGAGCCGGGAGACGAGTACATGAACGAGGAACCTGTTGAGAACGCTTACGAGGACCAAGCTTTCGACAACTCTGAGAACCTTGTAGGCAAGATGACCATACCCTCGAAATCACTTCTATCTTTGCTTGCTAGATTGCTCGCTCTTTTGCTATGCCTATGCTGCGATACCCACCACTTGCTATATCATGCCTCCTATATTGTCATGTCAGCCCCTAACCATCCATGTCCTAGCAAACCGTTGTTTGGCTATGTTACTGCTTTGCTCAGCCCCTCTTATAGCGTTGTTAGTTGCAGGTGAAGATGAAGTTTGTTCCTTGTTGGAACATGGACTTGTTGTTCCTTGTTTGGAACATGTTTACTTGTTGGGATATCACAATACCTCTTATTTAATTAATGCATCTATATACTTGGTAAAGGGTGGAAGGCTCGGCCTTATGCCTGGTGTTTTGTTCCACTCTTGCCACCCTAGTTTCCGTCATACCGGTGTTATGTTCCCGGAGTTTGCGTTCCTTACACGGTTGGGTGATTTATGGGACCCCCTTGACAGTTCGCTTTGAATGAGACTCTTCCAGCAAGGCCCAACATTGGTTTTACCATTTGCCACCTAAGCCTTTTTCCCTTGGGTTCTGCAGACTCAAGGGTCATCTTTATTTTAAACCCCCGGGCCAGTTCTCCTTTGATTGCTGGTCCAAACCGAGCGATGTGCGGCGCCCCTTGGGCAACCAGGGTCTATGCCAACACGACGTCTTGCTCATCCGGTGTGCCCTGAGAACGAGATATGTGCAGCTCCTATCGGGATTTGTCGGCACATCTGGGAGGTTTTGCTGGACTTGTTTTGTTGCTGCCGAAATGTCTTGTAGTCTGGGATTCCGAGATTGATCGGGTCTTCCCAGTAGAAGGAATATCCTTCGTTGACCGTGAGAGCTTATCATGGGCTAAGTTGGGACACCCCTGCAGGGTATTATCTTTCGAAAGCCGTGCCCGCGGTTATGAGGCAGATGGGAATTTGTTGATGTCCGGTTGTAGAAAACCCGAAGTTGACCTTAACTAAAACACATCAACCGCGTGTGTAACCGTGTTGGTCTCTTCTCGGCGGGGTCCGGGAAGTGAACACGATTGTTGGAGTTATGCCTGACGTAGGTTGTTCAGGATCACTTCTTGATCATTTTTAGTTTCTCGACCGTGCTTTGCCTTCTCTTCTCGCTCTCTTTTGCGCTGTAGTCAACATATGCTAGTTGCTTGCTGCAGCTCCACCTCACTATCCTTTTCCCACCTTTAAGCTTAAATAGTCTTGATCTCACGGGTGTGAGATTGCTGAGTCCCCGTGGCTCACAGATATTATCACCTCAGTTGCAGGTACCAACGATGTCAGTGCTGATGACGCGACCGAGCTCACTTGGGAGTTCGATGAGGAACGTGGCCGTTACTATGTTTCTTTTCCAGATGATCAGTAGTGGAGCCCAGTTGGGTGATCCGGGGATCTGTTTAGCATTTGGGGTAGTCTTCTTTCATTTTGGTGCCGTAGTCGGACCTTGAGTGTAATCTGTATGATGGATGTTATTTATGTACTTGTGTGAAGTGGCGATTGTAAGCCAACTATGTATCTTTCCCCTTTATTTATTACATGGATTGTGTGAAGATTACCTCACTTGCGACATTGCTTTCAATGCGGTTATGCCTCTAAGTCGTGCCTCGACACGTGGGAGATATAGCCGCATCGAGGGCGTTACATGCCTTTTTCAAGATTTTGAAAAACGGCAGGGCGCGCTCAGCAGACTTAGAGATAAACCTGCTGAGAGCCGCCACGTAGCCGGCAAGTTTTCGTACATCCTTGACGCGCTTTGGTGCTTCGATCTGCTCAATGGCCTTGATCTTGTCGGGATTGGCTTCAATCCCCCGCTGAGACACAAAGAACCCGAGAAGCTTGCCGGAAGGGACTCCAAACACGCACTTCTCGGGGTTGAGCTTGAGGCTATCTTGCGCAGATTTGCAAAAGTTTCTTCTAGATCTTGAATCAGAGTTGACTTGTCCCTGCTCTTGACCACTATATCATCCATGTAGGCTTCCACATTTCTGTGTATTTGCGGCTCAAAAGCAGTATGGACAACCCTTGCAAATGTTGAACCAGCATTCTTCAAACCGAAAGGCATTCGTACAAAACAGTACGTGCCACACGGAGTGATGAACGCGGTTTTCTCCTCATCCTCTTCTGCCATGAAGATCTGATGGTATCCTGAGTATGCGTCAAGAAATGAGAGCAAGTCGCATCCGGCTGTGGAGTCGACAATCTGGTCAATGCGCGGCAAGGGAAATGGGTCTTTGGGATAAGCTTTGTTGACATCAGTGAAGTCGATGCAAAGTCTCCATTTCCCATTCGCCTTGCGCACGACTACAGGATTGGCCAACCACGTAGGATGGAGCACTCCTCTGACGAGGCCTGCTGCTTCCAACTTCTTGATCTCTTCGGCGATGAACTCTTGGCGCTCCACTGCTTGTTTCCTGACTCTCTGCTTGACGGGCCGCGCATGAGGACAGACGGCAAGGTGGTGCTCGATTACTTTCCTGGGAACGCCGGGGATATCAGACGGTTGCCACGCAAACACATCGACATTCGCCCACAGGAAAGCAACGAGCGCGCTTTCCTATTTAGGGTCGAGAGTGGCACTGATGGTGAAGGTACCACCAGTGCCGTCCTCCTTGGCGGACACCTTCTTGGTCGCTGGCGGAGCTGCCATCGTCTTCTTACACTTGCCGGTGGAGCTCGATGGTGCGTCCTCAACGGTAGCGCAGCACTCCGAAGAGGTGCGCTTGCCGGAGTGGGCATCAAAGCTCTTGCCGGACTTGGTCTTCTTCTTCCCCCCGGGAGCTTCAGCGGCAAGTTTCTCGCAATCCGCGGCGGCTGCTGCTTCCCGGTAGATCTTGTCGGCACAAATAAGAGCGTCTTTCTTGTCGCCATGTACAGAGATGACACTTATCGGGCCTGGCATCTTCAGCATGTTGTACGCGTAGTGAGAGGCCGCCATGAACTTGGCGAGCGCTGGACGGCCGAGAATTCCATTGTAATGCAATGGAAAATCGGCAACATCGAAAGTGATCCTCTCAGTCCTGAAGTTTAGCTCGCTGCCAAATGTCACCGGCAGCGTGATCTTCCCCTTCGGCTTGCTCCTTCCCGGGTTGATTCCTTGGAACGTGCCGGTCTCTTCGAGCTCGCTGTCAGGGACTTGGAGTCTCCGGAGCACAGCGGAGGAGATCAGGTTCAAGCCGGCCTCGCCGTCAACCAGCATCTTAGTGACCTTGAGGTTGCGGATAGTTGGTGAGACCAACATCGGCAAGCACCCGACAGCAGTTATGCGATCGGGGTGGTCCTCAATATCAAAGATGATAGGCGTGCTGGACCATTTCAGAAGCTTGCGTGACACAATGGGTGGTTCTGCTGCATTGACTTCCCGCACCCACTGCTTGAGTTGGCGGTGTGAAGTATGCAGAGAAGCACCGCCGTCAACGCACAAAACTTCCGTGGCTTTCTGGAACTCCTGCTTGCTGGTCTCGGCGTCATCCATGTCTTCATCGTCGTCGTCATCTTCATCCTTGTCGCGGCCGTGGGGAGGTCTGTCGCCTTGCCACTGCTTGGCGTTGCCGCGGCGTCCCCCCCCGGCCGGTGCGCTTCGTACCGGATTCTCCAGCACCTCCTTGGGCCTTCTCCTTGTCGCGTCGCTCGTATTCGGACTTTTGCACCTCAACGAGCTGCTCGACCTTCTTGCAGCTCTGGAGGTCATGGCCTTTGGTGCGGTGAATCTTGCAGTACTGCTTGTTGGTGCCGTCCTGCTTGTCGACGGCTGCCACAGCCTGGCAGTTGGCGCATGCGGCAACCTCCTTGCCGGAGCTACCAGTCTTGGCTATCTTGGCGCCACCTTCATTGCCGGACTGCTCGACAACTAGCACATCTTTGCCTTTCCTCTTCCTGTTGTTCCGCCGCCGGTTTTTGCTTGCCGGGGCGGCATCATCGCTGTCAGATCCTCCTGTTCCTACATTCTCTCCGGGGAGTTTCCTTCCTTCCTCAGCACGTGCACATCTGTCGGCCAGGGCATACAGCTCGCTGACGTCTCTGATCTTGCACATCGCCATCTCCTCCCGCATCCTGCGGTTACGCACGTTCTGGTGGAACACACTGATGACCGCGGCAGGGTGGACGTCTGGGATGTTGCGTTGCACTTGGATGAATCTCTGGATGTACTTGCGTAGAGGCTCCCCTTCCTTCTGGGCAAGCAGGTGAAGATCACTCTCCTGGCCATGAGGTTTGTGGCCGCCTTTAAAGGCGTCGACAAACTGATGGCATAGGTCTGCCCAGGAAGATATGGAGTTTTCCGGCAAGTGCATGAGCCAGGACCTGACGTTGGGCTTGAGCACCAGAGGGAAGTAATTGGGGAGGATCTTGTCGTCTCGCCCCCCGGCAGCCTGCACCGCGATGGTGTAGATGCTGAGGAACTCCGACGGATGCAGCCTGCCGTCGTACTTCTCTGGTACGTCTGGCTTGAAATTCTTCGTGCTGGGCCACTGGACTTGCCGCAGCTCACGAGTAAACGCAGGGCAACCTACCGCGTACGGCAGGTCGCCTGGTTTCCCTGGCGCTTGCATGTCGACAGCGGGGCCAGCGCGTCGGTCTGATTGACGCCGCGTTTCTCTCCGGCGCTCGATGCGGGTACGAGCGTCTTCTTGCTGCCGTTCGTGAAGAACGTGGCGCTGATCGCGACGAGTTCGCGGATCTGAGGATGCAGTGGAGTCGCTGTCGTGGCGGACCCGGCGAGTCGGCGATCTTGGCCTTTGGGGCGGAGAGTGCACGGTGGTTGCACCCCCACCGGCTTTGTCGCCATCGGCTCGCACTTGGCTGGCCTGCCGCGGCTGCGATGTGGTCGCCGGCCGCGGAGTGTCGCCGTTGGCGAAACCGATGAGACTCTGAATGGTGGCCCTCTAGTCGTCGATCTTGTCTGGCGCTGGAGGGAAGTCTAGGAGCAGTTGAGCTCGCGCTAGAGCTTCTGCTGGGGTGGAGGGTAGCGGTGGCGAACGGCGCGAGGAGCTGGATATGCTTGGACTTCCAACGATGTTAGAAGGAGCAGTATTCCGTCCAGGCGACCGTGCCTCGCTCGTGCCAGCACGTTGGCGTACATGTTGGCCTTGAGCATCCCAGGATCCGCCAGCTCGATTTGGGTCCAGCGAGCGTATGGTACCGTGAGTACCACGACGTTGCCGGTCCTGCGCCTCTTGAGACGGGCGCGGTTCGTCTACGGACGCCCGGTCGTCGTGGGAGCCGACTACGCCGCCAACGGGCAGCGCGGTCTTGTCCATGGACTTGATGGCATCGTGGGCTCCCTCGTCGACGCCCGTTCTTCCGCCGGCGTCCTCCCCACCGGCCGTTTGCTGCGGCGACGGTGGATTCGACGCGGACGGCGCAGCCGCCTCCGAAGCCTTCTTCTTCGGCGGCATGTCGATGAAGTCGATGAAGATTTAGCTCGCGTGAACGCCGGATTAGGTTCACACAACCTCGATGCCCCCTACCTGGCGCGCCAAAGATGCCGGGGTTTTCTGGCTCCCCGAGCACCTATGGGGACGGAGCCCCTTCTCGGTTCGGCGGGGGGCAGAGGTCGCGCGAAGAGCGGATCGAGGCGAAGCACGCGGGTTTTTTTTACCCAGCTTCGGAGCTCTCCGGAGAGATAATACTCCTACTGCTGCTTTGTGGATTGTATTGAGTTCTTGCTCGGGAGCTCTGAGTGCTACAGTGCACTCAAGCAGCTAACGAGACCGAGCGTTCTTCTGTTTTCCTCCCAGAGATCGCTCTTCGAGGGCCGATCCCCCTCTACGTTGTGCATGGGCCTCCTTTTATATGTTCAAGGGGTCTCCAACAGGTGGCAACGTAGGTAAGGGCAAAAATGGAAATTTGCCGTGGTAGGTACAGCTACCTACATAGTGTATCATACCTAACCCTGACGGCAGGGGACAAAGGCATTAAATGCCTATCTACGTCACCCAGACGATGCAGAAAAGGGACCGTCAGGGGCGCCACCGCTCGCCACGATGGCGACCTTGTCAGCGCCGCATGCCACAGTGTACCCCTGGCTGCACAGCCTCCCGCCACGTACGCTAGGAAGGGTCCCGGAGCGACACTTAGGTGGGTGAGCTGCAGCGCGGGTACAGAGTGGTTGCCTACCGCGGCAAGTGCCTTGCCGTGGCCGTTGTCTTGCCGCGTCCGGGAACTTGTCGCTCGCCGAGTCCGGCCGGGACGCGTGGCGCGTCGCGGCAGGTTCTTTGAGATGCTCTGGTTGGCTTTCCCGGCAAGCTCCTCTTGCCGGGGTCTTGTGCCTCGAGCGGCCTTCCCGGCAAGCTCCTCTTGCCGGGGACTTGTCTCCTTGGCTTTCTCGAGTGGCTCCAAAGGAACCATAGAGAGCCTTGGCGATCACCTGGCGGGTCTTGCCGCGGGGTGCTGCGACTGCCCGTGCACAAGTTCGGGATACTAGGGTACCCCTACTTTAGTACACCGACACATACACCCACCATATACCTTCCTCAAAACAGCCACCATACCTACCTATTATGGCATTTCCATAGTCATTCCGAGATATATTGCCATGCAACTCACCACCGTTCTGTTTATCATGACACGCTTCATTATTGTCATATTGCTTTGCATGATCATTGTTTTATGCAAAGAATTCTTTTTGGAGTAATTCTAATGGCTTTTCTCTCATAATATGCAACGTACACACAAAGAGGGAGAATCCCGGCATGTAACATCCCAAAATTCTAAATTTTGGAATGTTATAATAAATAGATAGTTTTGATTGATTGTTTGATTGATAGACTGAAATTGAGTGAATTCGAAATTTTTTGAAAGTTAAATGAGAGGGAATAAAAGGACTTTCCCAAACTTTCATTTTTCTTTTATGATCTTCGTGAATTCAAATTATTTCCAAATACAAAACCCTAGAGAGAAGATGATATGCCTTCTTCCATTTAAATTAAATGAAAAGGGTGTTTGAAAAATATTTGAATTCCAATTGAAAATATTTCCAATTTGAAACTTTATGCAACTCAATGATTTTCATGAGAGAAGATAATATGACTTCTTCAAAATATATGAAATATGAGTTGGGAGTTTCAAAGAATTAAATTCAAAGTTCTTTTGAATTTATTTTCAATTTGGAGTTATTGGAGTTTTACTCAAATTGTTTTTCTCCAAAAATAAAATACATGGAAATTTGGGTAACATGATTCCTTACAACAGAAAATTGGAGAAAAATTAATTTGAAATCATTTTGGTATTTTAAAAATGATTTTTGTTGGATTTTATTAGGGCAGTAGCACTCTTTGAATTATTTGAATTTTTCTGGATTTTATTTGACTTTACAAAAATGTTCACGTTGTAGATAATCTTTTTCTGAAAATTTTGGTATATTATATGACTATATAATATTTCTGTTTATTTTATTTTATTTTGGTTTGTGCGGATAAATGTTTAAAAAAAATTAAAACTCTCCCCGCCGCCGAACTGGGCCGGCCCAATAGGCCGCGGCCCAGCCCACTTCACGCCGCCGTCCCCGACCTCCCGCAGGTCTCCGTTGGCCGCACGACTCCGCCGCCGCCCCATGCCGCGAGCGGACACCGTCGCCGCCTTACCCCTCCTCCACGCAAACCCCGCTGCCTTCCCTCCTATAAAGTCGCCGCCCGGGCCCCGCCCCCTTTTCTTGCCTCAAAGCGCATCGCGCCGCTGCCGCCGCCCCGATGGGATCCGCCGCCGCCGCTGTCTCCTTGCCTCCCCGCGCCGCTAGCTGCTGCTGCAGCCGCCGCCGAGCACCGCGCCGCCTCGCCCCACCGGAGCCGCATCTCGCCGCCACACCGCCCTCGCCGGAGCAACCGCGCCCGAAGCCGCCGCCGATGTTCGTCTCGCCTTCACCGGTAACCGCCGCCGAGCCGCGTTTTTTTCGGTTTAGTTAGGTTTTCAAAAAAAAAACCTAGATCGGTTTTGTTATAAAACCGATTTTGTTTAGGTTTATTTATTTAATGAACGTTCATTAGTTAGCTTCTTTAGCGAACGGTTTTCTTCGTGTATGCTTCTGTAGCGAACGTTCGCTCCATAGGATTTTTTTATTATTTTAATTTCCGGCCAGGGACTTATCTGTGATGATTTTTTTACAATTTAGTCCCTGAACTTCAAACGACTATAACTTTTTACTCGTTAGTCCAAATCCAACGAAACCAATGCTCACATCTTTGTTATGATCTCCTCTATCCAGTAATCCAACTCAAACATGTTTTTGAAAGTTTTAAAAATTGAATTCAAACAGATTTGTATTCAAACTTCGTTTGATCATAACTTGAGTTTTATAACTCCGTTTGAATTGATTCTTTTTGCAAATCGAAGCCCTTAACCTAAACTTTCTGATAAGGCCAAATTCACATAATTTTGGTGCTGTTAGAAAGTGTTTTATGTTGCAAGAGCTATTTGCTTGGTTTTGATGTTTTTCGAAACGTTTTCTTCGATCTTTCTGATCTTTTGAGTGATTGCTTATGTGTGGCTACTATTGCTTGCTTACGATAGATTGACCGAAGTGAGACGAGTAGATCTATCAAGAGTTTTGAGTGCGAATCATCTTCATCAACATTGCAGGCAAGTTCACACTTTGATCATATCCCTTTTCATACCTAGTTTTATTGCATTAGATCAATCCTCAAACATTGCATGATTAGGATCTAATTAAACTGTGGGATGGGAAGTAGTTGAGGTAGTACCTATTACCTGTTTTACTTATGAAACCTTTGGGAGTTACTTCTACGTTTGCTTATTATGCCATGCTATGCTAGTAGATGTGGATTGGGTGAGTGATATCCATGACAGATGTGAGTTATGTTAAATAATGGTTTATCGAAGGTGGCAACTTAAACACACATCTGGGTGGATTGAGGCACCTGGTTTCTATCAGGACTTGCCTGTTTTTCTTTGGACCGCCACCCAGGCTCAAAGGGATCATAAGATCATTCATGCTAGTAACTTCCGTGTGCAGCCACAAGCCATTATGGGCTCTGGCATAGTTGATTAAGTAGTGCGAACTCTTACAGGGTAGACTAGCAGATGTAGGGGAAAGTAGGTGTACCGGTCTATCCAACGTAAGCTGCTAGCGCTTCTGAAAGACTATGTCTCGGTCATCCATTTCTCAAACACCATGTAGTGCGAGAAACCAAACGGAGGCGATCGAGTCTTGTGGGGAAAAGTGTGCAAACCTCTGCAGAGTGTACAAACTAATCATGATTAGCTAGTACTTGAATATCATGTGAATCTCATCATGTTACTTTAATTAATTTTATTGGGTTTTAATGATTACTTTTAATTGGGATTGAGAATGCTGTCAACCATTCTCAATGTTTAACAACCACCATGATAGTTAAATAAATTTATTCCTTTGCAGTAGGAAAAACATTGGCTTTTCGCAAAAACCTTATAACCATAGAGCTTTTCCACCAGCCATATATGCATGTAGTGATAGCCATTGTTCACCATTTTCTCTATGGTGTGAATTTGCCAGTACATTCAATGTACTGACCCATTTCGGGCTGCAACGTCTCATGTTGCAGGTTTTCTTACGACGAGTAAGTGATACGTTAGGGTTATGATTTCTACAGTCAACTTTGCCATTGGTGTTGATGGGAATCCACAACTTTGTTGCTTCCGCTATATTGGATTGAGGTAATAGTATTTACGTTACTTTATACATGTGATTTACCTCTGTTATAAATCCTTCGAGTACTGTGTGTGTCAGCATACCGATCCAGGGATGACACGTAAGCACAGAGACTTGTCCCATTCGGGTCGGGTCGCTACACGGCAGCTGAAAATCTGGACCTGAAAAAGCTACCTCAGGCATGATACGGGGCTAACACGGTGTAGGCCGATCTTTCATGATTGGAGTGGATTCCCTCGAAGAACAAGAAGAACACGGGGAAGAACGGGGAGAAATCACAAGAGGAAACACTCAAGAACAAGTCCAATCACACATCCACTAGACAATCAAACACACAAGATCCACAAGGTACATGAACAACAAAGGGAAAGATACAAGGTAAAGTTCATCCCAAATCCAAAGGAGATGGGGGATTGATGATCTAGATAGGTCCTTCCGCGAAGGGGTCTTGATATCCCTCGGGATCTTCTCCGAAGAGGTCTTGGCCTCCAATGGAGTAGTCTCTCTCTCTCAAGAGAAGGTAGGAGCAAAGCTCACATACAAATGAGCTATAACTTTGCTACCCCTAGAAAGGAGGTGGAGGTGGTCTATTTATAGTCTAAGCCACGAAGGGGTAAGTGGGAGAGGGATACAAGGCCAAAGGCCCGACTGCGCACAGGCAGTGTCGGACGTCCGGTCGGGGTTGGACGTCAGGTCGCTCGCGGGGGTCCGTTCGTCCGGAGGGCGTCGGACTTTCGACATTTCTTCTCTGGACTGGTGGCACCGGTCGTCCGGTCGGCGTCGGTCGTCCATGCACTAGGACTTGTCGGACGTCCGGTGGTCGTCGGTCGTCCAACCGTTGTAGCGTCTTCATCCGTTGTAGTCTCTAGGTGTCGGACGTCCGGAGATCGTCGGTCGTCCGAGAGCTAGAACTTGTAGCGGCTCCGTTTCTTCCGTCTTCTCTTCCATGCTTCCCTCATGGATGGTGTAGTTGTTCCTTGGCGCTTGCACTCCTCCTCGTCATCCATGAAGCTCTGGCAATACCTATGCATGCACACGAGAGGAAAGTCAAGTAGTATACCATCCTCGAAGGGGTCAAGTGAACATGTGTAAAGGAGATGATTCACCTTTGTGTATGTGAAGTAGATGTCGCACGAGTCACTTGCCAAATGGACTCTTGACATGGTGATGTCCGTAGGATGCTCTGCATCATCTCCCCCCCTTGGGAAAGATCCGACCTCGGATCGAAAACCAAATCACCATGGGAAAGAGATAGTTTCATCATGTAGAAGTGGACGCTTACCAAGTACTCGTCATCTTGAAGCTCGAAATGAGCAGTCTACAATGTTGCATCGTCTTGTGATTCCTTCAAAATGAGTAAGGACAACAAACACTTGGAAAAACAAATGTGGTTAGCATTAGTGCAAAACCAAGCATTCAAGAGGTGATTCACCCAACAAGTGTCTTCATCAAGCATAGCATATGGTGTGACAAAGGATTGTGACATGGCATGTAAGCACATAAATTGAGCACAAGCAAAGATATCATGGGGACAAGCATGCAATTGTGAGGTAGTGACGCAAATATGTGTTGTAAGAGAATAAGCATCTACCTCAAGTTTATAGCAAGCATTCACAAATTTCTCAATGAAAGGTCTATGGTAGGCATAAGAATCATTCACAACACCAAATAAAATGAATTGTCTAAACACATGGGTCAAGTGCAAGACAATCCAAGCATAACGTGCATAGGGTGTAGTGAATATAGTGTGGCACTCAACACAATAGAAAGAGCAATTGTTCATCATGTGTGAGGCAATCAAGTCAATCATGTGAAAAGAAATGGGACATGGCATATGTGAATAAATGACATTGTTGCAACCAAGCATATCATAGGAGCAAGTAATCCAAGAATTGGATGCAACACACAAGGCATATATATCATGATGCATGGGAATGTGAAAATGGCAAGTCAAAGCAAGATCTCTAACAAGTGCGCAATCAAGTGATCCAAGATGGCCAATAAGTCTCATGGTGCAAGCAACACAAGTAGTATGATCCACAATATCCATGCTCAAGAAAGATGTCACCTTGAAGGCGTGTCCTTGTGTATTCTTCACAATGACGAAGCACAAGCAAATGCGGCGTAGAAGCGAGTCATGGTAGAATGTATGAGGCTTGCTCTCAAGAGCTTGAATGGTCAACTCACGTGAAGTGGATGTCGACACAAAGTCCAAGTTTCCTACACATGCACAAAACAAAGCAAAGAACATATGTGCATGGTAGATAAACACATCATCCATCTGGATGGTTCTCTTCTCTTGCACATAACCATTAGAAGCACAAGTGCATGAATAATATGATGCAATAATGGCTATATTCATGGCACTAGGTATATGGTGCGAAGAGGTAAGACAAGCATGCTTCACAAAGAATATGTCAAAATCTCCAAATATATGCGAGAATGCTATGGGGGCAATCTCATTAGCAAGACTAAAATCACTGTTGCACTCAATACATGTCAAATCATCTAGCATGAGAGAGGCAACACATGGAGATATATGGCAAGAAGTAATAACAATCATGTGCAAAGCATAGTTATGTTTGTCATCAACCACATCAAATGAGCAAGTATGAATCATCGGTGATGCACATAAGCAAGCATATCAATCATGTCATGCAAACTAGTGGAGCGAAGATGCAACACACTAGGGGAAATCATGGCAATCATGTCATGTGAGCAAATAATAGGTATAGACAATGCACATGACATATCACAAGCACGAACACAAAGCAAGGTCATAGTATCATCATAGGAATGGGGTACAAAGCAAACATGTCAATAACAAGAAATATCTCCACCAAGCTTGCAAATACACATACAGGTACTAGAATCAATCATCATGTGTAATGCAAAGCATGGGCCACAAATGCATGGCAAAGGCATAGGAATGAGCATATCATGCAAACTGAACATGGCAAGACGGGCAAAGGATATATAATGGACAATAACCCATAACCATGTGAGGGCCATGTAGAAGAAATGCGCGAAGTCTTTGCGCAACGGGAACAGTGTGAAAACCAATCCATGTGATCCCAAGTCATCGTTGCTCTTTAGAGCTCGTTTTGTCAATTCATGGGATTGTGAGGTTGATAAGTATTCATGGGTACCTACACAAAAGAGACACAAACCAAAGAAATTCTGTGCATGGTAAATGTACACATCATCCATCATGATGTGTATGTGCATGTGAGAGTTACCACAAGATAAGCATCACTCAAAGAAATTTGATGCATGGTATAATAACATGTCATCCATCATGAAAGAATAGTTATTGTGTATAACACGACGGGGACACAAATTGAGAATGCAAATATATGGCACATCAATAGCATTATCATTCACCGGGAGCATAGTAAGCACATAATTATTGGGATCATGCAATGGATGGGATGGATCAAAATCTCCTAAAATGTATGAGGAAACTATGGGGGTCTCCTCATGATCAATATCAGAAACATCATATGGAGAAAATGGACAACATCCAAAACAGTGCATATCCGAAGCTAGGTGGTCATGGCATGGCATATGAGATAAAGGATGCAAAGGGAGCATATCAATATCATCACAAGAGAAACAAATGCCAATAACCATGGGCTTGTCATCTATGCCATATGTGAAAATTGGGTTTATTTTAATGGCATACGCATATTTACTACGATGATATTGCAAATAAGACATCTGGTTGATCTCCTGCATAGCATATGACAAGTCAAGCGGATTGTCAAACATGATGTGACCTAGAGAATTGTCGCAAGAAATCCTATGTAACATAGCATCACGACTAATATACTACACATGGCAATCATCATACTCATCATAAATGGGCAATAAATCATCGCATGGGGAAATCATACTAGCATGAAGCATGGAAATAGGTTGATCAACTTCATGCAAGCAAGCAATGTCAAGAATGTCCACTAGTGGAACTAGAGCATCACCGTCACCTATGTTACCGTTCTCATTCCACTCAAGTGGTGTAGGTGAGGTGGGAAAGACCAAGTGGTGGTCATCTTCATCGTGATGGAACCATGTGGGGGTGCATCATATTCCACCATGGCCATTGTCTTGTCCAAAGGAAGGATGAAGTCGTCGAGAATCGGCGCGTCACCATATATAGGAACTAGCACCAAATGAGAAGGCACGAAAGAGGTAGAGGTCAAGTTGTTAGAAATGCAAATGCCCTCATGATACTTATCAACTATCTCACTCTCTATATGTGGTGGCTCATGCACTCCCTCAAAGCAGGTGCACTCAAACTCACATATGGTGGAGTCACTCATCTCACTCAAGTGGTGGGGGTTGTGGCTCTCCTCACATGGGAATTGGGGCAACACATCATATATGGGGCTAGTGGTGAAGTCACTCTCACTCTCAATATGGTGGCACAAGTCACTCAAGTCATCATACGTCGACGTGGTCGAGGTGAAATACTCAACCATCTCATCGCGGTCGCCGTGGATGAAGTCCGAAGATGGCACATCATCACTCTCACCTCCAAAGATGGAAGCATCCTCCTTGCTCGCCACCTTGTCGCTTGCCTCAAAGCTTGGTCCTCGAATGGATCCGTATTCGTAGTCGTCTCCGCACCCTCTTGAAAAAGAGTCAAAGTAGACTCGGCACCATCAATGCCACAAAGAGGGATGGCGGTGAAGTCAAACTTGGGAGCATCGTCTTGGAGCTCACCGGGCTTGTACATCATGGTGGTACTAGCCTCATGCTCGCCATCTTGGAGCTTGGTCTTCAAGAAGTGTGCTTGGGTTGGAGAAGCCTTAGCCTTCACGAGTTCTTGTTCTGCCTTGAGAACACCATTGTAGTTGTCGTCGAGGGACTTGTAATTCTCGAGGAAGATAGTCTTGGAGATATCTTTGCGCAATCCCATCATGAAGTGGAACTTCATCGAAATGGGGTCATCCACGCCGGCTCGTCACAAGGCAATCTTCATCTCCTTGAAGTATGTATTGATGGACTTGGATCCTTGGATGGTGTTCTCCAATTGGCGTAGAAGTTGTTCCGTGTAGGTTGGAGACACGAACTCTCGCTGCAAAGCTCTCTTCGTCTTGGGCCAACTCATGTTGTAGCGCTCCGAAGGTGTGTGAAGCCACCATGCCGATGCATAGTCGTGGAAGTTCGTTGTGGCGCACTTAACTTGATCTTCAGGAGGAACTTGATGTAGCTTGAGGTAGTCGTCCATGAGGCGCTCCCACTCGAGATACTCCTCGGGTTCTTGAGTCCCATAGAAAGGAATCGTGTGGTCGTTGTCGAGGTCGTACTGGCTCGTGGAAGTCACTGACTTGAGCTTGGGGAGCTTCTCTTGAGCGTAGTCTTTAGGTGCTTGTTGGCGAAGATGTCGTATGTCCGTAGGCGTAGATGCCTTGAAGTCGCTTGGTGAAGATGCCAAGGGAGATGGTGAAGTCGTCGAGCGGTTGTTGGTGTTGAGATCTTGACCTTCACGTTCTTGTCAGTCGTGGTGTCGATGCTGATGTGACCTTGCCGGCGATGGTAGCTCGGAAGGATCTGCACTTGAGCATCTTCTCAAATATGAGGGAGATCTCTTGTAGGACTTGATGAGGGCTTTGGTCTCTTCCATTTGAGCATCCATCTTGGTGTCGAAGTTGTTGTTCATGGCATCGAACTTGTCATTGTTGTTGTAGACCGGAGGGGGTGTGCTTTGCCTATCCATCAGAAGACTCGAGTAGAGGCGAGTAGGAAATGAGATAAACAATACCAAGTTACCTTTTACCAAAGTTGAGGATGTATCCCATTTCACTCAATGTGAAATGAAAGAATAGTGGAATTGGTACCGGACTTGTTCACTCACACATATCAAGTAAAGCTTATGGAGTAGCTTGGTGAGGATAGTGGTACAAAAATTTGATGCAAAATTTTAGCAAGAATCAATAATGTTGAAAGAGATTCACAAATTTGCAAGTGAAACAAGTAGACCAATAGCAATGAATGGCACACGGAAACACACGCACGAATAGATAAATGTGGTTGTGCAACCAAGGATTGAGCGGAAAATGTGGAATCCACGGAAAATGCTCTTGTCGCACAACACTAAAGAGACGCTAGACGATTGCTCAATAGGCGGATACGACTTGTGCACTACCTATATGAGACAAAATGTAGCGACTTCCTATTACAAGTATGCTATGTATGTATGTTCCGGTGCTTTAGCGCAAGATGATCCAAGATGATCGAGTATGATACCATATGATATATTATAATGCACTATGATACGATGCTATGGCTCTTGCTTACAAGCTCTTTGTTCATTCTTTGCTTAAAAGCTTATTATTATTTTTTCGTTGGCCACTATGCGAAATGCACAAACCAAGATAACAATTGTGTGTATGCGGGAACAATCTTGTGACACAAGGGATGGTACTATGATACCAAGATGATACCAATATGATATCCTATGTATGCAATGGAAGGGCGGATCGATGATCACTAATGTGCACAAGTAACATTGCCGGCAATACTCAAATGGCTAGTCTCGATAGGCAAGTGACGCAAAATGGGCTAGGGGTTATCAATGCAGTTGCAAGGGGAATATACAATGGTGTCGTCGAGGTTACCGTCAATGTTTTGGCATGTGTACATAAGGATGGATGATGTTGTCAAAATGATGAAGTGGGCAATGACGATGTGGAGACCGGGCGATGATGAGTGGCGCTGTTCTCGATGTCGAACCGTTCCTAATTAGCCGAAACACCTTAGGAAATGGAAAAACCGCGAACTCAAAATCTCAAATTTCAAATGTCAAATGGTGGTAGCGGAAAGCGGTAATGCAATGATGGGTTATGCGAGTCGGCAATGCGGAAGTGGAATGTTATTTGGTTATGCGAGTCGGAGTCAAAGGCCACCGTCCCTAAGTAGACGAAACACCTTAGGAGACACAACTCACAACTCAAACAAAATTGGGTTAAGTTGAGGTGGTGAAAGTGTATGGTGGGCAAGGTTATGCGGAAGTTATGGTGATGGTGGTTGATGAAGAAGTAACCGTCACTAACTAGCCGAAATACCTTATGAGACTCGAATCACTACTCAAGCAACCACTAATACTATATGGAACAAAATGGGTTAGGATGCGGAAGGATATGGTGGTAATGCGGATGATGTGGTGAAGGCCCTAGGCAAAGATGCAAAAGTTCCAAAACTTTGATGGAGTCAAATGATGTTGGAAGTATTTTTGTGGGATGTAGGATGTCAATAGCTTTAAAACGAGCTAAAGAACATCAAAATCGGAGTTCAGATGAATTAGTTAGGGCCGAAACAAAACTCAGCCGAAGTTGATCTCTACAGGTGTCGTACGTCCGAGAAACGTCGGACTTCTGATGGCTGGAGGGGGACGGATGTCCGGAAAAGACCGGAAATCCGATGTTTTCGTTTTGGATCGGGGGTGTCAGACGTCCGGTAAGTGTCGGTCATCCGATGGTTC
This sequence comes from Aegilops umbellulata, assembly GCA_032464435.1. NCBI lineage: Eukaryota > Viridiplantae > Streptophyta > Magnoliopsida > Poales > Poaceae > Aegilops > Aegilops umbellulata. The sequence continues at coordinate 263,129,499 of CP136055.1, forward strand.
CGGGGGTGTCGGACGTCCGAGAAAACGTCGGTCGTCCGGTGGGTCTGGGTCAACTCGAGATTTAGATCGAGGACAGAATTTTGGGAAAAATGGAGATTTTGGGGTCAAAATTGATGATATTTCGTGGATGAAAAGTGGGGAAACTTGGAGAGATGCTATATCCACTCAAAACCAAGCAAATCCATGGATCAAAATCAACAAAACATTATCAAATCAACAAATCAAAAAAAATTGGGGCTAGTTTTGGTGGGGATTTTCGAAATTTAGGACGAAATCAAGCAAAAGAAGGCTACAAAACGGGGGTAGGGGCTCCAAATTCGTGATCAACGTGGCTCATGATACCATATGATATGGGGCTAACCCAGTGTAGGCTGATCTTTCACGATTGGAGTGGATTCCCTCGAAGAAGATGGGGAAGAACATGGAGAAATCACAAGAGGAAACACTCAAGAACAAGTCCAATCACACATCCACTAGACAATCAAACACACAAGATCCAAAAGGACATGAACAACAAATGGAAAGATACAAGGTAAAGTTCATCCCAAATCCAAAGGAGATGGGGGCTTGATGATCTAGATCTATCCTTCCCCGAAGGGGTCTTGATATCCCTTGGGATCTTCTCTGAAGAGGTCTTGGCCTCCAATGGAGTAGTCACTCTCTCTCTCTCTCTCAAGAGAAGGTAGGAGCAAAGCTCACATACAAATGAGCTATCACTTTGCTACCCCTAGAAAGGAGGTGGAGGTGGTCTATTTATAGTCTAAGCCACGAAGGGGTAAGTGGGAGAGGGATACAAGGCCAAAGGCCCGGCTGCGCATAGGCAGTGTTGGACGCCAGGTCGCTCGCGGGGGTCCGGTCGTCCGGAGGGTGTCGTAATTCCGACATTTCTTCTCTGGACTGGTGGCACCAGTCGTCCCGTCGGCGTTGGTCGTCCATGCACTGGGACTTGTCGGACGTCCGGTGGTCGTCGGTCGTCCGGCCGCTGTAGCGTCTTCGTCTGTTGTAGTCTCTAGGTGTCGGACGTCCGGAGATTGTCGGTCGTCCGAGAGATGGAACTTGTAGCGGCTCCGTTTCTTCCGTCTTCTCTTCCATGCTTCCCTTGCGGATGGTGTAGTTGTTCCTTGGCGCTTGCACTCCTCCTCATCATTCGTGAAGCTTCGGCAATACCTATGCATGCGCACGAGAGGAAAGTCAAGTAGTATACCATCCTCGAAGGGGTCAAGTGAACACATGTAAAGGAGATGATTCACCTTTGTGTATGTGAAGTAGATATCGCACGTGTCACTTGCCAAACAGACTCTTGACATGGTGATGTCCGTAGGATGCTCCGCATCAGGCTACCTATTCTGCACAACTCCAAATGAGCTGAAACTTCACGAGGATTTTTTATGGAATAAGTAAGAAATACTGGAGCAAATAACTACCGGAGGGGGCCCACCTGGTGAGCACAAGACAACAGGGCACACCTGGCCCCCCAGGCGCGCCCTGGTGGGTTGTGCTCAGCCCAGCCCACCTCCGGTGCCCCTCTTCTGGTATATAAGTCATTCCGACCTAGAAAAAAAATAAGGAGAGGACTTTCGGGATGAAGCGCCGCCGTCTCGAGGCGGAACTTGGGCAGGAGCACTTTTTTCCTCCGGCAGAGCAATTCCGCCGGGGCAACTTTCCTCCCGGAGGGGGAAATCATCGTCATCATCATCACCAACAACTCTCCCATCTTGGGGAGGGCAATATACATCAACATCTTCAACAACACCATCTCATCTCAAACCCTAGTTCATCTCTTGTGTTCAATCTTTGTACCGGAACCTCAGATTGGTACTTGGGGGGGTGACTAGTAGTGTTGATTACACCTTGTAGTTGATTACTATATGGTTTATTTGGTGGAAGATTATATGTTCAGATCCAATATGCTATTTAATACCCCTATGATCTTGAGCATGATTATCATTTGTGAGTAGTTACTTTTGTTCTTGAGGCCACGGGAGAAATCTTGTTGCAAGTAATCATGTGAACTTGATATGTGTTTGATATTTTGATAGTATGTATGTTGTGATTCCCTTAATGGTGTCATGTGAACGTCGACTACATGACACCTCACCATATTTGGGCCTAAGAGAATTCACTGTGGAGTAGTTATTAGATGATGCGTTGCGAGAGTGAGAGAAGCTTAAACCCTAGTTTATGTGCTATTCCGTAAGGGACCGATTGGATCCAAAAGTTTAATGTTATGGTTAGAATATATTCTTAATACTTTTCTCGTAGTTGCGGATACTTGCGAGGGGGTTAATCATATGTAGGTGGTTTTTTCAAGTATGAGCAACACCTAAGCACTGATCCACCCACATATCAAATTATCAAAGTAGTGAACACAAATCAAACCAACATGGTGAAAGTGACAAGATGAAATTCCCGTGCACCCTCAAGAACACTTTGCTTATCATAAGAGACCGTTTTGGCCTGTCCTTTGCCTCAAAAGGATTGGGTGATGACCCACAAGTTTACGGGATCAATTGTAGCTCTTTTCGAAAAGTAAGAGTGTCGAACCCAACGAGGGGCAGAAGGAAAGGACAAGTGGTTTTCAGTAAGGTAATGTCTGCAAGTGCTGAAATTGTAAGTAGCAGAGTAGTTTGATAGTAAGATAATTTGTAATGAGAAAGTAACGATAGTAATAACAAAAGTGCAGCTAGGTAGCCCAATCTTTTTGAGGCAAAGGACAGGCCAAAACATTCTCTTATGATAAGCAAAGTGTTCCTGAGGGTACACGGGAATTTCATCTAGTCACTTTCACCATGTTGGTTCGATTCGTGTTCGCTACTTTGATATTTTGATATGTGGGTGGATCGGTGCTTAGGTGTTGTTGTTACTTGAACAAACCTTCTTCTCACAAATAACAGTAAGAAAACATGATGCAAAATGGACGTATCAACTCCCCCAAGCTTAGACCTCGCTTGTCCTCAAGCGAAAACCGAAATCGAAAAACATGTCCACATGCTTTGGGAGAGAGGTGTCGATAAAAACAAAATATGGACATAGAAGCATCATGTTGATTATTATAACAACAACAAATTGAACATAATACTCTTGTCATGAACTTCTATCAAAAACTTCTATCATAAACTTCTCATTAATAAATAACAATTCATCACACAATTGAAGTATAAAGCAAAAATTCTATTAAAAATCAACAAACTATGTTGTCAGTCAACTTTGCAACTACAATTCATCATCTTTTCAGAAAGGGTCATGTATCGGAGCCTTTAGGCAAGTCCACATACTCAACCATCTATGATTGCTAACACTCACCTCGTACACACGAGCAAAACGTTTCAACCAGACACATATAGAAAGATAGGGGCTTATTGTTTCGCCTCCCAACATACTCACCTCGAGGGTGATGTCAACAATAATAACTCATGCTATCTATATTCAACTAGACATATGTGGCCAGATCTTTCCTCACCACATGATGCTTGCCAAAGGAGAAAAATAAAAGGGAATAGGAAGAATACTTTGACTCTTTGCATAAAAGCAAATACATGAAAAGTAAAAGAAAGGCCCTTCGCAGAGGGAAGCAGAGGTTGCCATGCACTTATTTGTTTGTATGCTCAATCCCTTAGTGCAAAAGAATGTCACGTTACATTGCCCCCTGTTATAGCGACCTTTATTATGCAGTTTGTCGCTTTTATTCTTCACCATCACAAGTTCGTGCAACACTCAATTTTCTCTTACACTAAATGATCTCACACTTTTAGAAGCAATTTTTATTGCCTTTTTGTACCGATGACAACTTACTTGAAGGATCTTGCTCAATTCATAGGTAGGTATGGTGGATACTTGAAAATAAGATTTGGTTTTAAGGGTTTTTGGATGCACAAGTAGTATCTCTACTTAGTGCGGAATTTTTGGCTAGCAAAGATAGGGGGCAAGCACCATATGTTAAAGGATCTATGACAATATGACTTCTATGTGAATATAAACAAACATAAACCATTAAGTTGTCTTCCTTGTCCAACGTCAACAATTTTGGCATATAATATTTTGATGAGGGCTCGCAATCCCAAAAGATTTCTAGGATAGTATATTTATATGTGAATCTTCTCTTCCCTTATTAATTCCTTGATAAGTTGCATCATTGACTAATGCTATGTTTGTTAATCTCTAATAAAAGTTTCTACATATACTTTTCCTTATGTGGTGTCATCACCTACCATAAGATTAGTACATGATCTTCTCTTTATTTCCTTTCCTTTATTTATTTATTTCCTTTCTCTTTTTCTTTTATTATTTCTTTTCTTTTATTTGCAACATGAAAGTAAAGAAAGCAAAAACTCAAACTAAACTTTATTATATAACTTGCACATGATTACAATGATAGATCACTAAGCAAACTTTCAAAGAAGAAAGGATCGAACTAAACTTTTATTCATCTAAAGCAAAAGATCGAACTAAAATAAGTAAAGGCAAAAAGACAATGGGATGATACGATACCGGGGCACCTCCCCCAAGCATGGTGGAAGCCAAGGGGTGTGCCCATACCCGATACTCAGTTCTCTTTTGGTGATGAAGAAGAAGGTGGTGGTGTAGTGGTAGTCTCCAATATAACCATGAGTAGATTATTTAAACCTTGAATCTCCCGAAGGGCTTGATGAATTAGCTCACCGTTTTTCTTCACTCCGGCCATTATGTGTTTATTTTCTAGGTCCCAAGGTTTTATTCCTGCACTGGTTTCTCTTGGGCGAGATATGTCCCAATTGGATGGTATGTGCCTACGAAGAGTATTCTCGAACCCATAGTTATGAATCAAATTACAAAAATTGTTACAATGTAACCTGTGTAAAGGCCTCCTTGGTGGGGTTCCTTCTTGCACTTCGAGGCTCTCTTGGTTATTTGATGACCTCATAGCTTGATGAGGATTCAGATGAGTGGAGATGCCAGCCAAGGTGCCTCTCTCGGAAGCTAGAGAGTGAATCCCAAAAGAATTATCCTCCTCTTCATCCATAGCAACCTCTTCAGCTTCCTCTCTTCTTAGATCCTCCTGAACCGCCCATGCGTCTTCTTCTCCGTTGTTGGAGGGTAAGGAAGCTGGTCTAGCTGAATCTGACAAAAAACAACAAGAAACGAAAAATAGAGGATTTCTTCATGATACGGTGGTTAACAGGTTCGGGAAGTATATATAGATTTTTTTTATCTTGGAGGACAAGCATAAGGCAGAAAAACGGAGTCCAGAAGGTGTCCCGGGTGGGCACAACCCACCTAGGCATGCCAGGCAAGCCTGGCGCGCCCTGGTGTCTTGTGCCCACCCGGGTATGCTTCCTGGAAGTTTCTTTATTTCCTAAATTTTAAATATTCAAAAAATGATAAAAATATTTTTGTGGATTTTTCGGAGTCCGTTTACTTACCGTATCACGTACCTCCTTATTTTCACGATTCTGGAGTGTTCCGAAAGGACTCTTTTATGTGTTCTTCCAGTGTTAAAGTTTGGATAATATTACTTTCAACATTAATGGGCGTACATGAGATATAATGCTTTATTCATTGCCCATCGACAACCTTCGGGTTAGTACCTTCGGAATTATTTATTTTGATGGCTCCAGACCGATAAACCTCCTCGATAACATAGGGGCCTTCCCATTTTGAGAGGAGTTTTCCTGCAAAGAATCTGAAATGAGAGTTGTACAAAAGAACATATTCTCCGACTTCGAACTCAGGCTTTTGGATTCTCTTGTCATGCCATCTTTTAACTTTTTCTTTAAATAATTTTGCATTTTCATAAGCTTCAGTTCTCCATTCATCTAAAGAGCTAATATCAAAATCCTATTTTCACTAGCAAGTTTGAAATCATAGTTGATCTCTTTAATGGCCCAATATGCTTTATGTTCTAACTCAAGAGGCAAATGACAAGCTTTTCAATAAACCATTTGACAAGGAGACATACCCATAGGATTTTTATATGCTGCTCTATAAGCCCAAAGTGCATCATCTAATTTCTTAGACCAATTCTTCCTGGACCTATTAACAGTCTTTTGCAAAATTAATTTTATTTCTCTATTGCTAAGTTCAACTCGATCATTAGACTGAGGATGATAAGGTGATGCAATTCTATGGTCAACATCATACTTGGCAAGCATTTTACGAAAAGCACCATGAATAAAGTGTGAACCACCATCAATCATTAAATATCTAGGGACTCCAAACCTTGGGAAAATAACTTCCTTAAGCATTTTAATAGAGGTGTTGTGATCAGCACTACTGGTTGCAATTGCTTCTACCCATTTAGTAACATAATCAACAACAACCAAAATATGTGTATACCCATTAGAGGAAGGAAAAGGTCCCATGTAATCAAATCCCCAAACATCAAATGGTTCCACATCAAGTGAATAATTCATAGGCATTTCTTGACGCTTACCGATATGACCTATTCTTTGGCATTCATCACAAGATAAGACGAACTTACGGGCATCCTTGAAGAGAGTAGGCCAATAAAATCCGGACTACAATACCTTGTGAGCAGTTCTATCTCCAGCATGATGCCCTCCATAAGCTTCGCAGTGACATTTCCGTAGGATTTGTCCCTGTTCATGGTCAGGTACACAACATCTAATAATACCATCTACTCCTCTTTATAAAGATGTGGGTCATCCCAAAAGTAATATCTTAAATCATAGAAGAATTTTTTCTTTTGTTGGTATGTAAAGCTAGGTGGTAAATATTTAGCAACAATGAAATTAGCATAATCAGCATACCAAGGAGTACTATGAGCAACATTTATTGCAGCTAACTGCTCATCAGGAAAACTATCATCAATAGGTAGTGGGTCATCAGGCACATTTTCAAGCCTAGATAGATTATCAGCTACTGGGTTCCCAGCTCCCTTTCTATCAATGACATGTAAATCAAATTCTTGTAACAAGATAACCCATCTAATAATTCTAGGTTTAGCATCTTTCTTTTCCATAAGATATTTAATAACAACATGGTCTGTGTGAACATTTACTTGGGAATCAACAATATAAGGTCTAAATTTATCACAAGCAAACACCACTGCTAAGTGTGACGCCCCGTTTCAATCGTACACTAATCATGCACGCAAATGTGTACGATCAAGATCAGGGACTCACGGGAAGATATCACAACACAACTCTACAAATAAAATAGTCATACAAGCATCATAATACAAGCTAGGGGCCTCAAGGGCTCGAATACAAGTGCTCGATCATAGACGAGTCAGCGGAAGCAACAATATCTAAGTACAGACATAAGTTAAACAAGTTTGCCTTAAGATGGCTAGCACAAACTGGGATACAGATCGAACGAGGCGCAGGCCTCCTGCCTGGGATCCTCCTAACTACTCCTGGTCATGGACAGCGGGCTGCACGTAGTAGTAGGCACCTCCAGTGTAGAAGGAGTCGTCGTCGAAGGTGGCGTCAGGATCCTGGGCTCCAGCATCTGGTTGCGGCAACCGGGTAGAAGGGAAAAGGGGAAAAGGGGAGAAAAGCAACCGTGAGTACTCATCCAAAGTACTCGCAAGCAAGGAGCTACACTACATATGCATGGATATATGTGTAAAGGGCCATATCAGTGGACTGAACTGCAGAATGCCAGAATAAGAGGGGGATAGCTAGTCTTATCGAAGACTACGCTTCTGGTCGCCTCCGTCTTGCAGCATATAGAAGAGAGTAGACTGAAGTCCTCCAAGTAGCATCGCATAGCATAATCCTACCCGGCGATCCCCTCCTCGATGCCCTGTTAAAGAGCGATCACCGGGTTGTATCTGGCACTTGGAAGGGTGTGTTTTATTAAGTATCCGGTTCTAGTTGTCATAAGGTGAAGGTACAACTCCGGGTCATCCTTTTACCGAGGGACACGGCTATTCAAATAGATAAACTTCCCTGCAGGGGTGCACCACATAACCCAACACGCTTGATCCCATTTGGCCGGACACACTTTCCTGGGTCATGCCCGGCCTCGGAAGATCAACACGTCGCAGCCCCACCTAGGCACAACAGAGCGGTCAGCACGCCGGTCTAAACCTATGCGCGCAGGGGTCTGGGCCCATCGCCCTGAGCACACCTGCACGTTGCGTACGCGGCCGGAAGCAGATCTAGCGCCATTAGTACAAGTGCGAGCTTACGATCCAATGCGGCACGTGCCACTCAGTCGCTGACGTCAAGAAGTGCTTCGGCTGATACCACGACGCCGAGTGCCCATATCTTTCCCGCGTAGTTGGTTAGTGCGTATAGACCAAATGGCCTGACTCAGATCAAATACCCAGATCTCGTTAAGCGTGTTAAGTATCCGCGAACGCCAACAGGGCCAGGCTCACCTCTCACCCAGGTAGCCCCGATCTGCCCTGCCGCTCCGCCTCAAAGATCCACTCGCGGGTACTCCTACGAGCCGACCCGTCTTTGGTCACCACATGTATCATGTATATAGTATATACCCGTGATCACCTCCCGAGTGATCACGGCCCGATAGTATAGCACAGCAGATGGACAAGAATGTAGGGCCACTGATGGTAAACTAGCATCCTAAACTAAGCAAGTAGGATTGCAGGTAAAGGTATCAACAGTAGTATCAAAGACAGGCTATGCATCAAGATAGGAATAACGAAAGCAGTAACATGCTACACTACTCTAATGCAAGCAGTATAGAGGAGATTAGGCGATATCTGGTGATCAAGGGGGGGCTTGCCTGGTTGCTCTGGCAAGAGAGAGGGGTCGTCAAC